>JAHZNE010003755.1:0-39949 GCA_027744055.1 Callyntrura sp. NNG-2020
ACTTTGTCCCATCTCCATTATTACCTAATCTATTATATTTGCTGAAAAGTCACCCTTTAAAGGGCCTCTTTGACTTTTGCTTTGATTTATTTTTGATTACCTTAAGCGCCTGGCACAGTATATGATACAGGATGCGATGAAAACTTTTTAAATTCAGATTTTCCTTCAGTTTTTGTTGTGTCTCTGCTTCTGGTGCTGCGGTATATCCAAAAAGCCGGTACAATTTTTCACCATTTTTGCATCTACTTACACAGTAGTGGTTAGAGATAGCGAACATGCAAAAGGCATATACATACCATTAATTCCATCCATTATTAAACCCAAATATAAAATAACATGAAATGCTGCATTATTTTGGCGACTTCCTTTCAATCTCTATAATGTCCAATGCAGGATTGTATATTGTATGTTAAGTTTTTAAATGGCAGGGTTGGAATCCCGATCCCGGGCTACATCCAAATTGGTGTTATCTCGATCACGTATACATGTTTTAAATTCCAGCATACCATCTTGGTGCAGCAATATCCGATTTTTCATTCAAGTACTTAAAACTGTAAACACGGACAGCGGTAATATAGTTTTTGTGCCCCCTTTTCCAGCTGCCAGCTACAATTTCCAGCCAGTAACTAACCAGCTTTTTCACATTAGAAATCGTTGAAGAAGAAATCAACATTTTCTCGTGTAAGATTTGATATTCCGTTCGTTCATTATCATTGGAAACATTAATTTACTGTCATGCCACAAAACCAGCGTTAATGCAACAACGTGTTTTTCTCCTTTGCCGTCGTTTCCCCTCAATAGCTCGACATGGAAGACGGATTCTTATGCAAAAATTCTATTATAGGAATAAGAACAGGCAAAGAATTTGGCTGTACGTGAAATGCAGTGCTAAGCTTAAAGCTGTAACCATGCGTTTTTACCGTATTTCCCTATTTTAAAAGCTTTTAAACCGGAAAACTTTTTACTCGTCGTTTTCATTTTTCTTTCCTCATCTTCAGGTTTTTATTGCTGCAAACAGCCACCCAGACATGTAACAGCACAGCACAATAATATTATGTAGACGGGATTGGGACTCTTTTTGCATAAAAAAATTCATGTTATGTTGATATGATTTGTGCTCGTTTCAGGTTTTCCACCATCGCGCATACATTACTTATTTCCTACTATATGCCAGAAAGAGAGAGAGAGAGAGAGAACTCTTCTCACTTTTTTCACTTTCAAAAGCAATACGTTCTTCTGCAAATGCAGTAAGCATTATACGAAGCATTACATGTTTTATGCTCTCTGACTCATTGCCACAAATTCAAACTATATCTGTGTTGACTATATAATAGTAATAGTGCCTGCTTTTCGATGATGTATTCAAAAACATATTTTAAAATAATTTCGGAGATTCGCTCCTCGAACAAGGGAGACTACAGAGCAGATAGAAAAAAAATTCACGACTTTCTGCCACAAGCCAGTACCAGTAGAAGTAGTGCTTCGTGTGCTAGTTGGTGCTGTGTATTCGAAAAATAAGCAGAAACAACGTAATGCATTTAGAAAAACTGCTTACAGAAACACCAACTTCATCAGCACCACCACCAACCAACCACCACATCATCGGAGAGATATTTCCAATATGTTACGTTATGATGATGATCATAATGATATACCTATAACATAGGTTACCATAGGTATATGAAAAGAAAGGGATATACCTATGTATCTTGCTTGTTTCGTTTTTTATCTCTCTCTCTCTCCTCTTTTTCACTTTTGCGAGGAGGAGGAGAATATGCTATCTTAAAAAAACTCGCATAAATACCTTGTCATATTTATTTTTAGACGGAGGAATTCCAAATTCCAATGCTGACGATGAAGAAGAGTCTGTTGCCGTTCTGCTCATACTAATAATATGTAATATTACTACGCTGCTGATGCTGGTGATGTTCGTCGAAGCTGAAAAAATCGGTATCGTCATCGTGATCATGTCCGCTTTAGGGATATTATGTATGAAGATGCTGATAATTATGAGTCCTTCTTTCTTTCTGGATGAACAACCATTCTTTCCTTCCTTCCGTCTTTCTTTCCATTCGCTCGTGTGACGGTTTCAGTTCACCATCATACCATCCAACAATCCGTCCCGTCGCCGTCTTCTTTTGCCTTTTTGCTCGTGCCTTGTTGTCTTGAGCACACCACTCGCCAGCTCCTCTTTTTTCTCTCGTTTCCCAAGTAATTAATTACTATACTATTACTCGTTTACAAAAAATTTATGTTTTGTATAATTATCACTATCACACACACACACGCTTACATCTTTTATATACATTTAAAAATTATATAAATACTTTTGTGCGCTGCTTGATTAAGTTTTAATTAAGTTTTCCTACGTCGTTGTTTTGAGACACGCTTTAGAGTAATACCATCAAGGTCGTTAAGACTCTTGTTGTTGAGAAAAGATTGAAAGGAGTACTTTTACATTGCCGTTTTTCACAATTTCCTTTCTGTATACAAAAAGTGATATCATTCCTGTTTTCTGTAAACCTCTCTCTTAGGAACAGTTCCTTCCAAAACCCAGAATAATGTCGGACGAAGAGGCATACTCGTAAGTGTTATCTTTTTACAGTACAGTTCATTTATATTTAATTACACATCCTATAGGCATGTTATAAATATATAGGTGCTACATGTATACCTAATTACATTAATTAACGGATAGGAGAAGAAAAAAAAGCTTAACAAATTTGTTTGTATTGAACCGTATAAGATCGGACGTTAAACTGCTAAAAATTAGGAAGGGCATTGGAGTGTTAAGAATTCTTTGCGATACAGCGTCCTTTGTAGGAGCTCACATTCATTCAAATACATAGTGCCATGCCACTAAAGTATGCTACACTCCATAATTCGGGACACATCAGCAAAAATCAACGTTCATTGTGTTTTGGATTCACTATTTTTTTAATTTAATTTAATCCGTCTACCATTAATTATATTACGTACCAACTTCCTAGATCGCAGTTGCAACATGATTTTTCTGGCAAAAATAAACGGGTTGTTGCATTTCATTTGTCATATTAATTAGCTGTATGTAAAATGTCGCGTCGTTTTAAGTACTACTCCTCACAGAAAAAGGAAAGCGTACACGACAAGCATCTCGTTCCTTTTAGCAGCAGCCATCCAGTCGAATTTTATTCATTTTTTTCTCTTTAGAGAGGCATCAGTGACGATAATTACTAATTAAAACACTCGCCGTATTTCTTTAAATTTTGGCAAGGGTAAAAAATGAAACACCATAAAACTTTATATAAATATGTCAGCCTCCATCTCTTCGTACATGTTCTTTCAGAAGTCAATCACTTTTTATCTTCAAAAAAATGTTGATAAGCATAAATATGCTATTAAGATTTAGCCTTGAGCAAAAAAGAAAACCCCCGTATTTATAAATATCAATTATAATCTATTATAATCTACAAAAAAGTACTGTACAGTCGGTAACTAAATGGATGGGTATAGAGCGTATGTACTTCGTTGTCAAAGTTAGACGGCAACTTGTAAACAGTTCCATCAGCAGGAGGGGAGGATACAGGGCACGGTCATTATTACAAGAAATGCGGAACGTCATCACACTTTTGTAGCATTAGTGTTTGAGTCAAGTCTGATAAAAAAAAGGCTTTAATAAAAAGTAAATGACACACAACACATAAACGTACTATTTCATTTGCTTTCCGTATTTTTAAAAGCCGAATACTACGAAATCATTTATGCGTTACAAAGATAACTTGAATCGTCGCCATGATTATCAGTGTCATCAGACATATAATTTTTACTTTAAAAGTTCCCTAAAAGCATGCGATTTTGTGTACTGTGGATATACCAAGGAAAAATAGTCTTCACAGGAAATTGAAATTGTGCAAGTATAAAATTTTCTCTGTTAAAAAACAATGCCACGTCTTCCCTTATCTGATACCCTTCAACAAACTGTACTGAACTGAGCGCCTCTACGATGAAAGGGGTACCCAATTGAATGTACAAACTAAACACATTAAATACACGGCACGGTGACACGTTGTGTAAAATGAAATGTGTAGACACTTCACTTCGTGTCACTAGATTGAGGCCCTCTTTTCCATTTCCACGACTCCCATTTCTCTTTTCTTCTGCTGGTGATGACTGGTGACCATGACAAAAAGTAGGCATGCACACTGTGCTCAAGAACAATTTATATACCTACCTATTTAAGTATATCGTTGTTGTTTTATCTTTTCGTCGCTTTCTTTGTTTGTTTCTGTTATACCACCACTACCTACCGCCACCAAAGTTGTTACAAGCTGTAAAACTGTTTTTGTTCCTTTTTACACGACTCACAAATTCTACACGCGTACCCGTTTAAATTCAAATATGCTTGATACTTTCTAGTAAAGACAGGCTACACAAAAAGAGACGACAGCCTCTTTGGATTTTCTGTTTTTGCCTTTTCCCATTTTACGCCTGCATAAAAACGAACAAACGTTGTCATTCATTACGATTTTGCCTACTACTACCAGGACGACGCTGCTACTCCTTTTGATTTTTCATTTAAAGACTTGCCTTTCACTCTACTTCCCTTCCAAAAGCTCAAAACATCAGGCGACATTGTATCACATATACAGAAACTGTTGTTCCTCTAGTTTCCCTCATCCACTGCCAGAGGCTTTTCGTTTTTCGCTTCTTGTTTCTTTGAAGTGGATCTTTATTGTGAAGTACCGAAATTGTAAATATAATAAGATAAAAACATTTTATCATCGTATCATCATCACAATCGTCATTATTGCCAATAGCAGAAAACAGAGAGGACAACTCAAATATAAACCGCATCCGTATACTTAGTTAGTATCAAGTCGCAACATTTAATTTAAATAGTTACGTCTGATGGAATGTTTATTTTCATTTCCTTCAGTTTTCTTGGTTCCTTTTCTTTTTCAGTTGTATCATTATTGTCCTTCCCCTTTAAGCAGTTGTTCAGGAACATACAATTTTTTTATTATGTTGATACTATAAAAGGGCCCGTTCGCCAATGCTTTACCGTCAGTGAAAAGTCAAAAGCTTCATTAAAAACACAAGGGACTTTGCTTTTTGCAATGATTTCAAATCTTTCTTGGGGGATCCCGGTCTGTGTAATATAAGATCCTTCACTGACTTCTGTTTGAGGGGTAGCAAAAACATACCCAGATTTAATTTATGTATGACCGCTATGGACAGTAATGCGCAATATTTTAATGGCATTCCTCATGAACTCTATCAACAGTGGCGGCTCAAAGTTTAACAAACCGATTTAGTTCATCGTCTTTGACACAATTTAGCATTAAACATGTGCATGATGCTGTATGAAATTTTCCGCCAGTACTGCGGAGAAACGTTCTTTTTTATATGCAAAACCTGACCATTTTTGGAGGAACAAAAAGTAGTGCTGTGTGTGGGTGAAAGGAAACATTTTATTCAAGTATTGGAATTTCTAAACTTTTTAGAATACTGCTTCCAATTTTATTCTTTAAAATTGCACTACCTGAAAATATTATTATGCAAAGGTGAGTCTGCTCAATTTCAGTGGCGCCTGCACCACGGTATCTTAACTCGGTTCCGGTACCAGTAATACTTACCGTCAGTCAGTTTGGTGCAGTCGAAGTTTTGCCATCTCGTAAAAATTGCTGTTTTCCCCAAGGCGTACTCACGCTCAAGTTAATATACATATGTAGGTTTACTGCTCCCATAACATACATGAACTTAACAAACTGGCTTCGAAATCTCACCAGTCGAAAGCATAAACTACACGCGTGAATATCTCCACTTCATAGCGTAAAATGAAAACAATTACGAAAAATAGTGAATTAGAACAGAGGAAACCAACGGCCCAGGTTACCCCGTCGGTTTCTCACTTCTGAGCATTTCACACTATTCTTCTGCGACCAGGTAACGTTATGTTGGTTGACTGTAAAAAATGAATGTTAGCTGCTGATGAAAAGGAATGTGACAAGGTATGCATTTAAACCGATGATATTGGTACTTACTTATGTGGTACAAAGAGAAAATGAAGGCTGACGAGGAATACACAGAGTGAAACTATGTATGTAGCATGGTAGGTATTTAACTTTTCGGCATTTTTAGTGTACACTTTCCCCCCAATCTCTTTGTGTTTGTACACCGTGATGTGTATCAGCAAAATAACAAATTTGGCGAGTTTCCAGCTAATAAAACAGCTTGTAGGAATTTACTACGTCGCGAGCATTCGTATCAATGGAGCATTATATAGCCACCTAATTACCACACGTAATCAATCTTCACGAGCTCCAACGTTCCTTCTTTTACCCCACGCACGTTACAATGTTTACCTGCCGTACTTTTACAACTGTGTGCCTCAAAGAAAAATATGTTTTCTTAAAAATAAAAATACGGCCTTCCTTCCACGAGCGAAAATGTTTTTTCTTCTCTCGCAGTCGAAATCTTGTGTTTTTTTCTTACAGAGATACTAGAGGCTTGATCCCACTGAAAAAGGAGGGTTAAATGCCTCCTCCTCGATAGTAGAAACGGTAATAATCCTGCTCACCACCTCTTTAAAATGAAGCGTGGAATGACATAATTTTTCTCTCTCCTGATTACATCTAAATCGTCTTGATATCACTTCAGATAGGAGTGTGTTTGTGTCTGTGTGTAGTTGGTTGTAAATCAGGGGCAAACTGGCATTACACACGGTGGGTATAAACCGTGTAAGCCAGTGTACTCATTTTTTTTAGTTTAGAAAACACTTTGCTACTTTTTCCATTTCAGTATCAAGCAGAACATTAACAGACCAGTAGTGGTGGTTAGCTACAAATAATATACATTCATGGCGGTAGTACTAAACACCAACATTTTTAAAGCAGCTTCTCCTGCTGCTGCTGCTACTACTGGTAACTTAACAAGAAAGAAATAATCAGTTGCAGAGCCGCCAAACGACCAACAACAACGATTCTATTCATGTCTCTCCTCTTTTTCGCTTTCTCGTTTCAAGTAAGAAAGCTGATCGGTCGTGGAGCGTCGTTCGGTGTACTAGTCTGGGACTTTTTGCAGTGCACACCGTACCCAGCCGTAATAATAAGGAGCAACTGGTGATATATTTGCTCTCATTTCATTCGCATGCCTGTAACCACTCTTTCCTTGGAGAACTTTCCTCTTCTTATGTAGTAGTAGTAGTAGGGCTTTTGATCTTCTGAAACGCCTGTTACGCTGTCGTCATCTATCTGCGTGCTTTTAAAAAACTGAAATGAAATCGCTTATGCCTGAAAGCATCAGGGTTGATGATGATGATGATGGGAGAGAGTTGGTGAAGATGATTAATAGATTTTTATAAGGCGCTTTGCAAAAAAGGTACAAACACGCTACTACTACTACTCCCTTCGAACTGGCAGTGTACTTGTTTGTAGTCAAGTATAAAAGGTGTATAAAAAGGTACTAATAATTAAAGTTCGATGTGTCCAGGAGACATTTTTTCATTTTCTGTCGTGCTCTCAACACGTACCTACGTGTATTTAGACGGTTAATACAAAACCGTTTTTAGGAGATTGGATGGGAATAT
The DNA here is from genome assembly GCA_027744055.1 of Callyntrura sp. NNG-2020. Taxonomy (NCBI): domain Eukaryota; kingdom Metazoa; phylum Arthropoda; class Collembola; order Entomobryomorpha; family Paronellidae; genus Callyntrura; species Callyntrura sp. NNG-2020. The sequence goes on from JAHZNE010003755.1 coordinate 7,568, forward strand.
AGGTAGGAATATACGACAGAGAAGTAGCGCATCGCTGCCTGTTTCACAATAAAAATTTTACTTGCCAGCCTTGATGTGTATCACATACAGAATTTATTGAAAACGAGAAAAAACCGGGGTATTTACACCGAACGAGCGGAAATGTATGGTTTAATGATGTTAGTCCAAGTACACAAAACGTTGAATTTTTTACGGGATTTTCCACGAAAATCGCCCAATATGGCGCGTAGTACAAAAGTTACTATCAAAGTACCTATTTATAGATCGTTCCCGTTCCCACTGAGAATTTAGTGAGCAGTGTATTGATGCACGTCAAAAACAGCGAATAGAGAAGGAAATAGAGCTTAAATATTGTAAAGCAGCGTATTGTACTACTAGGTAGACGGTTATTTCTATGTAGCGGCAGTAAACCTATTTTATTTTTCACGGAAAGGATCTTATTTTAGTTTTGGTGGTAGTGACAATGAATTCAGAGCAAACTTTTTGGTAATATTTATGTATGCCCAATATCCGCTTTTCGGTTGTATATAATACATCCGAACGAACATCACATTTTATACAAGCATCCTATCTGTTCATCTGTTAGCGCCACAGTAAACCCATTCCCGTTTCCACAACAAGATAGTTAAATAAAATGGCTTAAAATGCTGATGATTTGCATGCAAGCGACGAGGATATAGGAGTGGATAATAATAATAATAATAATAATAATACAAAAATATAGCAGACAATCCACAATCTATAGATCTCTCTCCTTTTCTACCATTATCACCACCGCCACAATTTCCATGTTGCTGTTTCCCCAGAAATTTTTTTCGTTTTTATGCTCCTTTCATAACTAAGCAAAACATTCATCATTAGCAATACATCAGTGTAGACTTTAAGTAAACTTATTGCGCCCTATTATGCTTTTTGCACATAATGTGTCAGTGTGTGAATTCGGATCCATACGTCTCAAGCGTAGATAACGGGAATACATAAATTTTCAAAAGATACATGTTTCACAGCAGTAGTGTGGTACAAGAAAAATTGTCTAGTTAGACTTTTTGCAATATTAATGGGCCAAGTGATGCGTGTGTAGCGTCCTCATATGTGTACAAAGTTGGGTCTCTCGTCGTATCTTCATGGGTTTTACCACGACTATTACTGCGACTACGACTATACAACATGCCAGCTAAGCAATTAGGACAGTTTGTTTTTCTGGTCACTCTCCAAGATTATGACTGACTTGTGAGTTGGGATCTTCATGTGCAGTGAAGAAATGATGCACGGTGTTGGTAGTAGTGGTTAATCGGGGAAGCTGGCGGAAATGTGGGACATGACGCAGATGATGATGATGATACTGCTGCTGTTGCCGGATAATATTAGTTGAAAAGACGATGAACGATTGTATGCTGTACGACGAGATATGGGTGACGGGACTGCGACCAACGTATGTTTACTTACATCAGGTGCGTTTTCGCGAAGAAACTACTATATTGCAGTCGGAACCGTAAGAGAAAGTCGGGAGTAGGGCAATAAAAGTGGATGTGTATGTAAGGAAATCAGAAAAACACGGTCGTATACTGTTGAGTCATGGCGTTGGAGGGGTGGTAGTTGGGAGTTTTGAACGAAACGCAAATGCATAATATGTATGCATGGTGGTAGGCTGACCTGCTGCAAGTGATATGATGGTAGACAGGCGTAACGAAACATGTTGGGAAGGAGCGAGGGGAAAAATTAAAATGCTGATAATACTACTAACTTTGATCCGCACGGGTTCGACATAAAAAAAAGAGCATTAAGGGCATAATGATGTGATTTTTACGACGTGGGAGTGTGAACATTTAACATTTATGGTTGTACTTCTTATTATTATTGTCAGAGGCAAGTTGAATAAATAATATTACAAGGATTGTAGGACGACCGAGCTTTATTACGGCTTCACATAAAACTAGACGTTATGTAAAAATTTAATTGCGGTCTACAAGGAAAGAGACAACAACGACGAGAAGAATGCGAACGCTCTCATATGAAAACGACTTCATAAATAAATCAGAGCAGAAACTGGTGCACACATGTTGCCAATGCACCGTATAAAACGGGAAGCAATTCAAAAAACTCCTAGAAATAAATCTCTTTTTTAAAACTCTGGAGAGTTAAGTAAAAGTACGCCTTCAAATAAAAATTCTTTGATTGTTCAACTTCGAACGCGACCGTGATGTGGAGCAAAGGTGGTGAAAAATACGACGCTGGTTAGCACTACATTTTTTTAAAGAAAAAAAAGTTCAAGGAAAAGTTGTCGGAAAGACAAAACTTGAAAGTATTGCATTGGTATAATGTATAACTGCATAGGTACATACGTATTTGTACTTGTGTAATGCAGTTTATAAATGAAACTTTCCACTTTGACTTTTTCCCTCCCGTTTCACAACCTTGTACTATTAAATTGGGAATAAAGGGCTCAAATGATCAAAGTGATGAGAAATGGATGTCAACACACAGCTTTCCCGCATACTTGAGCAAGTTTCTATATGAATAAAAAGAAAGCAAAGAAGAAAGGAAACGAGGAGCGGAAATTGTTAAAAAGCGAAACGAATTTTTCTATTTCGGTTCTTTTGCTTGGGTTATCGGTTAACATTCATAGCATATAATGTACATACTACATAACTTGTAATACAAGACCAAGAAAGTGCTCGTCTGTATGTACACACTACTGGTTTTTGGCTGGTTTCCTCCCCAAAAAGGAGAAAAAAAACTTTATACCTCTAGTCTCAGTGTGAGGCAGAGTCACAGTCAAACAAATACATACATTTTGTATTTTGCGTTCCACTGAAAAATAGTTTATACTTTTGTAAAATGCGAAAAACTCCGTTTTTCGGTCAAAACTTTCATGTTCGCTGCAGTGTGTCATCACAACCACGCTCTTTCCCCATTTAAAAATCTCCAGGCAAGACAAAAGATGAAATAAAGTAATTTGAAGGCAATATCATCGTCCCTAGTTTGTTGTTCACTAGCATCATCATAGGTAGTCATGTTCTCATCATTTATTTAGCTCACTAACAAAGAACTGCATATTATTGTTGTTAGGTAGCTATTATGTTTGTAAAATGAGGTGTCTTTAATCTGTGCTCTCTTTCCTTGCTTTCTTTTCCGGTTTCCCGTTCCAGTGAGGAGGAGGAGGTGGAAGAAGAAGTGTAAGTGTGAACATTTTTCTCTTTTTTCCTTTCCCTCCCATACAGTTTTATATTTCTCTAGTAGTTGCGAATTGGAGCAAGAAAGATATAAAAGTTGGTAATAATTCAAACACTTTGTGTTTTTTTTCTTTTCTTTTTTACAGCAAGTAAGTTTCATTCTTCTATGTGATGATGATGACGTAGTCCTTGGGGAAATCATGACCTTCCAGGGGTTCTCTTTATCTACTGCGTTTTTTTCTTTGTTCTACTTCATCTATCTTTTCTCGTAAAGTATATCAACAAAATAATAGCATTTTAATATGCACACACAGCACACACAAACCGTAAACACAAACCCCAGCTGAAAATATCATTTTATTTTACCTGAATCCGAGAAATCTATATCGTAGTAGATGCGGCTCGTTTATTCTGCCGTAGACACAGTTGCAATCTATCGAGCACAAAAACGCAATGAAATAAAGTACTGAGAAATCAGTTGTTTATTTGGTTGCTGGAAAGACTACAACATTACATGTCATGTAGAAAGATTGCACAACACGCACAGACACATACACACACTCAAACTTACAGATACAGAAACACACACACACTCACCCCTCACCAAATGCTAAACTTTCACGGCACAAGCAAAGTAAAAAGAATTAAGCTTTGTATTGTACGCAATGTTACATTTTTACCTGTATTTTATGTCATTCGTATATTTTTTTATCCATGTCACTACTTTCACTTTAAAAAGAATAATACAATGCACAGCACACATCACAGGCCTGTTAATTATTTTCCAGGCCCAGCGCTTTACTAGCATCACGAACTGTACACATTCATTCCAATTTTGTTTATTCCTTTTGTATACACTTTTTGCTCTACTTTCATTTCCAGAGTACTGGAAATTTATCAAAGAGAAGAACTGGGTAATATGAGTAACGACATCATAACAAAGTGACATCAAAAGACTATTGTAGTAGTAGCGTGGAGACAGATAATAATAATAATATTAATAATAACAATGAAATGCACACTGCTGTGCCGTACCAGCAGCAGGATCACTCAAAAAGTGTTTTATTGACTGAAGGAATAATGAACAAAAATTATAGAGTATGAGAGGCACTGTTATAGACGTGAGAATAGAAGCAATTATTATAGTTTACAGCAAAAGGATGAAATTAACGATGAAACCACATGATTTTGTAATCGTTTGATCTGCTTGAAACAAAAGCTACGGGATAAAGCACACCAAAAAATCTGGAATTTTACTTTGTTTTTGTTTGTTTGAAAGGGATTTATTGATCTCATTTTACAAGGTAGATTAAAGAAAATCTGGGCGACGCAGAGTTGGGTAATCAAAAGGAAATGATGAAATTACGAAATAAACTTAATTGGAAACGCTAAATATAGCAAAAGTTTAGAGGCTACAGACTTTGAAAGTTTACAGACACCGGATGCACGGTCTGGGGCACACTAGTGGGGACGGGCATGAAGTAACTCACAAAAAATAAACTCTCTATTAGAAAGCGAGTGCCCAATTCTGTTCCACATAATTTAGAAAACTGTCCATAATTTTGTTGTTTACTGAGTGAGTAGTGTGCCTTTGTTATAAATAATATACATGTTATTGGAGTACCCAAAAGATTTTGTTCCGAGATGATTGGACGACTCAAATTTCTTGTGGTTTCATTGGACAGTATCAAGACGGTTTATACCCGGAGAGATTGTTCTGTTGTAGGCCTCACATGAAAAATTGAAGTACACTGAGGAACAGAACAACTTTTTTTTTGTTTTTAAAAGATATATATTCTTGTAAAAATCTGTGAAACAATTAATTCCATTTAAGTAAACGGTTTTAATTTTTTAGTTGTTAATTAGCAGTTTCTATTTTAACTTTCCCAGTAACCGGTATGATCAAATTTTATTACTGTGTAATTGACCACAAAACCTTCATTTTAAATAGTTTGTTTCATTTTGAACATTGGCTTTAGTGCTTATTTGTTCGGACTATTACTTTAAAAACAACTATTATGTTGCTCGTAGTAGACATACACAATACCATGTCATGTCATGACAGTTAATTTATCATTTTTACATCTTTTGGTTTTTTTTTCAATTTTCAAACCTTTCTTTACCCATCACCCCGGTAACAATAACAAACTGAAGTAAAAAGTGTTTTAAGTTAAATGGCAGGCAGATAAAGAAAAAGGATACGCCGGCTTTTATCAACCTTTAAAAGAGTTTATACTTATTATTACCTTCATACAGTAAAAAGTCATCAGTCATCGTATTAATTTATGTAGTTATTTATCCGCACCCTGTCACATTTTTAGCCTCTTTTCATTTTATCATACAATCAAATAAATCAAAACGATATTCCAACTTTGTTACTACATATTGTGTAGATGGTCAAAATTTCCTGGGTTTTTCTTTGAATTACAATACCTTTTTTGAAGTAACTATCAGTGCAACACGAACGTTTAGTAAAGATCTGAAGGTTTTTTTCTCTAGCTTTATTTTATCATACGAAATATTTTTTTTACATTCCAACAACCAATTTTTATTTTCATTTCTTTTCTGTTTCAACATATGTTTTGGTCACCTTATATTTGCCATGCCATCTCATCTTCTGTCTTTCTACCTCCTGCCTTCAATTCTGCGCTAAAAATTGCAAATTGCCTCTGTTGCCCTTCTTCTACTTCTACTACATCAACCCTCTTCAACTTTCAACCAAAATATACCAAACAATTTTCATTGATTTTTTTCTTCTCATTTTGCAATTTTTCTGTGATGTGTTATTCATTGCACACGCACAAACATGAATCATTACTTGGCCCTTTGACCTTTCCTTTATCGTTATTTTTATTATTTTCCCCATCTCTACTTCTTTTGTACATATAAATGTGAACTAAATGTATAAAATATGTATAATCTATTATCACTTGTTTTTTCTTTCTTTCGTTTCTTGCACATATGTACGTATGTATATATAATATATATCCAACTTGACAACTTCAAATCTTTTTAATTTTTGACCCCGTCTCTCTTTTTTTCTGACCTCTCTCTCTCTCTCTGTATCTCCCTCTTTGCCAAAAAACAGAAAGGAACCTGAGAGGAAGACGTAAGTTTTTCTTTAATCAAAAAACGATCCTTATAACAACCGCTAACCCAAAACGAGAACCATAACAAAAATTAAAATATTAATGAAAGTAACTGTATTGGATGAATGAACGAAAAATTAACCGAGAAAAAAAACTACCTACTAGCAATCATACATATTTTTCACGATAACGACATACTTAATTACCGGAATGCGTTTTATGTATTCAATCATAATAACCAACCCTAATCACCATTTCTTACAAGCATTACCACATTTTTGTTCCGTTAAAATTAACAAAAACATTTTGTAAAAAAACACATACCTACCTATGAAAGAATATTGTAGGCGCTGCACATGTATATCTAACAATGTCCGTTTTAAGCAAGAAACAACATGACTGCAAATAGTTTCCGTGTCCAATCAGTTCTGTATACATACGTGTACGTAAATATTAGTTTCCTGTCTGATTTATTATCTTCTTTTACGATAATTGCTTTCACGATAAAAATTGACATAAAACAGTTCTTAGACGCAATCGTAATCACAGCTAGTCCCACTAAAGAATGCACGTTAGACAGGAAAAACGCGGTTGCATTTTCTGCATAATATTTACATTATTCTACGGGGAACACTGAGATAAATAAGTAATGAACAAAATATCTGGAATCACACTGGTCTCCTGTATTCTTGCTTTAGTACAATATTGATTTTGATTCGATTTTTCCCATGAACGTTTCAAAAAATTCTTTATAAATAGAGAGGTGACACAAAAAATATTGAAAATCACACATAAATAATTTATTCTTGTTACTGTTCCCGATCATCTCCAGAAATACCCTCTCGGTTGTGTCATTTTATTGTGTTGTCTGTCGCCCAGAAGGTAAAAATGAAAAAACCTACTCTGCATTTGATATACGACATTAGCGAGATCGATCCTAGCCTCGTCGTCAGAAAGGTGTACTAAAATTAGGTATTCACAAAATAAATTGATTTTTCTTATTACTATTTATTATTTTTCTTTCTATTTAAAATGTGACTTTGAAATGGTTTGACCCCTGATATGATTATTTTATTCTGCTGTCGCAAATTGTTATCATATCCCTTACTCTGTTTCTTTGACCCATCATCTCCATTCACCACCGACAACCATTGTTGAGTTGTCAATCCCATCTCCTAATGTATGCTCATTTTCGGCGTGAACCGTGTGAAACCCATCCCATCGAGGCATTTTTGTAATATGCAGAGATAATAAAAGATGTATGATTTTCGTTGCGATAATATATGTAATGAACTCTATATATACATATATGTATATATAGATATATATTTTATAAACCTTTAAAACACGTCATCGCTGAACTTATGACCAGTTTTGTTTACACGCTAAAAGCAATCAGGACAACAATAAAAACTATTACCTAGCAGAGAGAAAACTGATTGTGAGGCATTCCCAAGTAAAAATTAGGTATTGTGTATCTGTAAATATTGAATACTTTTTGGAATTAAAGGTTTATGGTTATCTAACACTGTACATACAAAAGTAAATGGTCAAAATTGTAGTTGATTTGTCACCCGTATTTTTTATATTAGCTTTGTATGCCTGTTTTATACGATATGGATATTTTAGCCGGTACGTACACCGTTAACCGGCCCTTAAATTTTAATAATGTAGCAACTTTAACTAAATTGCGTCCCTCCTTGTACATGTTTCCACATTGATTTCCCTTCTTTTTGCACTCGATTGAATTTAATTTGGCAATTGAACAGTACAGACTAATACCTTTGTATAAGGAAGTGGCTATTTTGAATTTTTATTTTAAAATTGTTGATAGTTTCAAAACGTAGACAAAAGTGGGACTGTAAATATTGATTTTAATTAGTTTTAGCACTTATTTCGCAACATATTCGGAATTGCAGAACTTGTTTGTGGGCCTAATATGATTTTACAAGTTGTTGTCTACTTTTTAATGGGATTGCTCAATTGTTATGAATACTTGAGGACGAGTGTCCAGCTCGGCTTTAAACGCATTTAGTATTACTGATGCTCTACACTTTTGGCCTAAACTGATTATGATTTAGTTAGACCCGTTTAGTGCGTGACTACTGTTCTGTCAACAGTAGATTGGCAATTATTATCTATTATTATGTCGTTAGGGAATAAATGAGGATGAATTTTCTAAGAAATTAATATTAACTGCTTTCAAAAACATCTTGATGATGCTGAGATGTTACAGCAGCTTCAATGTTAAAATGTATTTTAATTGTTACCTGTTTTTTGTTTTGTTTTCGATTATACCCATTTCTGTTGACTGTTGTTGAGAGCTTTAACCTTTTTGACCAAATTACCCCTTCATATCACTATCACTGTTACTGTAAATTAAACACCTGGACACCGCTGGACAACATTGAGATCTTCCATTGCTCTTACAAATTTAATAGAGCTGAAGTGGTTAATTTATATCGTATTCAAGTTTACATTATGCCAGTTCTGGTATTATTTTGGCAGAACTTATGGGCAATGAGGATTAGTTAATTATTAAGATTTCCGATGTTGTCCGGTCACCGCCCGCCCGCTGCACTGTATTTTATTAAAAGCATGGCAATAGTTTTCAAATGTACTATTTCGTCTGGCATGGCAACCATTTCGTACTATTTGTACGATCTTTTAAAACCGAGTAACTAATTGTTTGTGATGTCCTCTTAGGGAAGAGAAAGGAGAGGCTGAGTTCATCAAAGTAAGTGTATTCAATCGAAAAATGAAACATCTTGTTTTTATTTGATTTGGAAAGAACAAGCTCAACCACATTATATGAATTTCTGCATGAAAACTTCAAAACTCTTGTTTTGTTGACAGAGACAAGAGGCCAAGCGATCTGACTTGGATGAACAACTTCGAGAGTACATTGAGGAGTGGCGAAAACAAAGGAGGAAAGAGGAGGATGAACTTCAGAGATTGAAGGAACGCCAAGTAAAACGAAAGGTATTTTCTTTTTTATCTATGAACAGACCTGAAGAGATCATATATTTTACTTGACGTAATATCTTTGTATTTTACCAAATTGTCAATTAACAAGCAATATATTTGAACTTTTAGGCTGTTCGCGAGCAAGAAGAGAAGAGGCTCGCACAGAAGAAGAAGGAGGAGGAAGAGCGTCGTCTCAGAGAGCTCGATGAAAAGAGACGTGCTGATCAAGAGGAAAAGTTGCGACGGTTGGAAGAAGCGGAGAAGAAACGCCAGACTATGATGGAGGCCCATAAGCAAGCCCAAGCTGGAAAAGGTTTTACGGCTAGTGGAAAGGCAGATTCTGGGGTGAACTAAGCAAATCTCAAAGCTTTCTCAACTTTTTGCCTTTCTATGCAAAATGTTTATCGGATACTAGAGTTGCTGTTAAATATATTTGGTCAAAATATTGTCTAGTTCGGTGGAGGCATTGAAGCTGCCAGAGCCGAGCTTACGAAAACCAAGGAACAACTTGAGGAGGAAAAGAAGATCTCGTTGAGCTTCAGAATCAAGCCGTTAGAGCTTTCCGGTATGGGCATGGATACACTTAAGAAGAAGGCTGCTGAACTCTGGGAGTCCATTGTAAAACTGGAGACAGAAAAATATGACTTGGAAGAAAGGCAAAAACGACAAGATTATGACGTAAGGAAAATACCGGAAAACTTGGCACAAAAATTTTCATAGACGCCAGATATTTAAAAAAAATGGCGAAGCTAATTGTATAAATTCGACAACTTACTATGCATTTTCTATATAATTCAACCTGTTTAGTTTAACCTTATTGATGCCATCATAAAATCAAATACAATTTTTACAGAATTATTGTATCATTTGAAAATGGTATTAATGCACTCACTTTGTTTCAGCTTAAAGAGTTAAAAGAGCGTCAAAGACAGCAGCTTCGGCAAAAAGCCATGAAACTAGGTTTAGAGCCAGAGTAAGTCGTCAAGTTACGCAGAAAGTCAGCTTAATATTGTGCATCTTTTTATATTTTTTTTTACACAAAATTGTAATTTTTTGTGTTGCGATGTTGAAACAAGTGCTTTAAGTTTGCATTGCCGCAAATGAACTCATCATTTTAAAATCATCGTCCGTTTTCTAGTTGTCAGCGTCCAAGTTTGAGTGAAGCAGTTACGTAGAATGGCTGATCGTGTACATCGTCCTTAAATCTAATGTTCTCTGCGTCTTTATTATTGGCATAAAAAATAATGCAACTGTCTTGTTTTCTTTAACACCTATAAAATATTTATTGTTTAATATTATAAAAATTCGTATAACTACACCATGTCTCCATTACACAGATATCCATTACGTACAAAAACATTTTCTTTGGTTTTTCATCATTCACCGATGAATTTTACACTTTTTCCAGTTAAAAGAGTTGAAAGAGCGTCAAAAACAGCAGTTGCGGCACAAGGCCTTGAAGCGAGGTCTTGACCCAGAGTAAGTACTGTGGAGAATCAATGCCTATTTTTTTAAAGTTGCACCAACCCCTGTAAATAGTATGTTTGTTTTTATCATGAATCCTGTTGTAATACTCTGTATTTTGTCACTTCATTATCTCTCATTTCCACAAATTTACTCAACAGCCAATAAGGGAATGAGTAATTACTGAACAGTAACCATCCCACTTGTACTTTTAACTTTTAACTGTAAATAAAGCACACTTTTTGAATCTTTCCCATTTAGCCCATATTAAAACGTGGTTGTAACAATATTGTGTAATACAATGCCTAAAAGTTGAGATCACCTATTTATGGCTACCACAACTAGTACCAAGCCGTACGTTACATTACCAATACAACTTATCTTTTAATTTTTTAAATATAGTACACAACATTACGTTGTAATGTAATCAACTGAGGAAACTGTGTGTTCATCTAAAACTAGAACCAACACAAAGATACTAATGGTTGTTAGCTCGTTTTGGCTAAAATTGTAACCATACTATTCAAAGTATCAAAGTACTAACATGTTAATGATTGTATAAAGTTTATCTAAACCCTTACAACGGAGTTTACTCCGACAATTTTTATGCTTTTTAAGTCTTCATATATGAATTTTGATGTGCCGTGTCTACCAACAAATTGCTTCAAAATACACATACAACTTATAGTATTTTCAAACCTTCATGTTTGACAATTTGGAAAAATTGTAGAACAACAAACGCTGCTTTTCAGTGAACTGTTCAGTTTCATGATGACAAAACTGATAAATGTAATTTCGAAATATGTGAAACAAGGATTACAAGGATAGCGAAAAAATTTCAGAGAAGGCACATCAAGATTCTACATTTTTTATCTTGCAGTTTTATTGGAAACTTAAAAATCTTCGGAAATTACGTTCTACGGAACGAGAACTTTTTGATATGTGGAGTTTTTGCGAAACTATTTGGTTTACGTTCACATTGACGAAGTCTCAAAGTCATAACCGGTTGTCTCACTTTATAGCGCTACTCAAAAATTGTCAATGTTAATAAATGTTGTATAACTCTTCCATATGTGTGTCTGCCGCATGCTGTTAATTATTAATTACTTTGACGTGTTTGTAATGTTATCTAACGACGACAAAAATTATGGTATACTGTCAATTAAATTTGCAATTGTTTATATTTCCATAGGGCGTTAACAGGAAAATACCCGGTGAGCAATCAATGATAAAATATTTCATTTGATCATACAAAAACCGGATCTTGAATTGCTGCTTATAACATTTAAAAAATTTGTTTCAGCCTAAAATCCAAGTTGCCTCTAAATATGAAAGACGAGTGGACACACGATCGTATGAGGAAAAAAAGAAGCTGTTTGAGGGTGTAAGTTTCCTTATTGCGTAGTATATTGCAGAGTCACATTATGATGAATTGATGGATGATCACGTTTATATTTTAGGGTATTGATGATATTAACAAAGAAGTCATTGAAAAGGCTTGGGGTGACAACCAAAAGGCATGGGAAGAGAGGCAGAAAGGTAGCGAGAGAAATAGCATGTTCTTGGTATAATTGTATGTTAACGACAAATGGAATGAACTTTAACGATGAAATTAAATATAATAGCCAAGCTTCCAAAATGGTTCGGAGAACGTCCTGGAAAGAAGAAGGGAGAGCCAGAAACACCCGAAGAGGAAGAAGAAATTAAGGTATGCAAGTGATATTCACTATAATTTGATAAAATAGGATAAATTATGGCATGCTTCTTATGTATGAAATATCATAGGACGATGTCAATGCCCCTCTGGATCTGGAGGAACTGGCTGTTGGCCTTGACGCCGGACTTCCTGTCGCAGAAGAACCTGAAGCCCCTGCTGAAGAGGAGGAGGAAGAAGAGGAGGAGGAGGAGGAAGAAGAAGAGGAAGAAGAGGAGGAGGAGGAAGAAGAATAAGTACTTTTACCGTGTATCGATTGGTATTTTGCACCTTTCAACAACCTCAGCAAAACAAAAATCACTCTTCGGATTCTTTTACGTTATTGAAGCGTTATTATGTCACAACTTACAGCCTGATGTTTGCTTCCCTCTTTTCTTTATGTATTATGAACACTTTTACTTTAAAACAATAAACACAATCGGCAATTAAGATAAAACAAACTGGTCGTTTTAAAATGATTTTTAGCAACACAGCTACAGCACCGCCATTTGTAAATATAATTTCTTTATTTTTCTCTCATTAATATTTATATTATCATTATTATTATAAGACGATTTGAAAAGATTTGTTGGGAATTGTTTGCCACTTCTTATCTAAAGGAATATTCACGGGTATAGTTTTGGTTGTAGACGTGGTTGCCATATAATATCAATTTTACAGGCTTCTAGTAGTAAGTAATAATATTATTTATATTTCAGTTCAAAATTTTATAAAAACTTGAAAAAAAACACACTGAAACAGATATATAATCCTTCTTTAAATTTCCTAAAAAATAACTAGAGCGAGACAAACAAAACATCACTTTTGCTGGCACTCTAAATAATTTGTATATCATGGAACTGTAAGCGTTGTCTTTTAGTAAATGTATCTGTAAAGATCTATTGTAATAGAACATAGAAGTTTCTAAAGAAAAACATAGTGAGTTTGGAACTGCGGTAAGAATGAGTTTTTAAACAATATTGTGTCTGGTCGAAGGCTGATGATAACGCATGAAGTTTAACGACGCCGATAAATGAACAATGTTGTATAACGAACTGGTTTTTCCTGAAAACGGCTGCTTTAAAAAACAGTAAAAATGTAAGGAATAGAATTTTAATGAAACGTATTTTTAGCATCCACCCATACAAATTTTTATCAGTAAACATTTACATACCGTTACTGTCAACCTTCGCTTGGAGTTCCCCCAGAATCATCATTCTGACTGCCTTCTTGCGCGGCACTCATAATAGTGTCTTCAACAAATTTGTTAATAACATCCTGAGACTTGCCTTCGGCTTCAGACTGGAATGGTTTTGGATCTTCTTCCGTTTTACTGTTTTGGTTAATTTTTGAGACGGATTCTACGTTATCACCCGATTGAACTACGTCGCCAACAACAAAGGTGTCCCCGTCGTCGGCAAGCATGTCCTCCAAACCATTTCGTTCTAATGCTGATGAGTAACTATCAAGACTTGGTTCAAGAGTAGAGGCTACTTTAGCGCAATACTCCTCCCACGATTTACCATGAAGGAAGCAAACCAGAATCACCTATTATAAAGAAAGATAATGAAACAAAAGATAAATTAAGATAAAAAATAGTAGCACAGTCACAATTGGTTATTACTTGCCAGCGACAAGTAATAACCAATTGAAAATCTATGTAATGCATTTGTTCTAGTTCAAAGTACCGTCATATTATCGCAGCCTAATCCCCCCATTTGGCAATCTGGAGACAAACATCTAGTCATCAACTCTTCACAAATCTTCTCCGGTTCCATGCGAGCTCCGAGACGATAACGGATAAAATTCACAGCTTCCTGTGGAAACATTTCAAAGTATGATGACAATAACTGGCATATGATTGTGAATAATGCAACGTTTCAAAATGGACAATTACGGTAATAATAATAATAACGTATACGACATTAAATATTGACTTTTGTTGCGTCATCGACAAACAATAAGTCTACAGCGAATTCATGGCATAATTTCATGGTTTAATTAATCCCAAACAAAACATTCTGGTCTAAATAACAGTACCGGCGTCTTTGATGCGCATCGACTCCATTGGGTTATTTGGTTTATGGTCTAAAGATAATGGATGATCCGTTCCTTTGATACAAGCTACTGCACGCGAATCTCCAACATTTCCCTACAAACATATACCTCTCTGAATAAAACTATAATAAATACTGTATGATGGGTGTCAGTTTACCCATAGACTAAACCCCCTGCAGGTATTACAACACATCCTTAATAATGATAATGCGATATAACACATTACATAATCAATTTCAGTCAATCGTTGCTTACACAGTAGAGCCGGTCACCCTTGATTAGAATGGTAATGGCAGTAGTTCCTGCCACTTCATCTCTCATCTGTTCATCCTTCATCATATTATTGTCGAATTCAAGAAATCCCTAAAGGAGAAAACGTTCAACGTGCAATATCCTATATTAGTATCTCGTTTACAAGTACATCAAACAAAATGATACTCTACAGTACACAAATTACAACTTAAATCAACTCATGTGACACAGAATAACGTTTTATATAGTCCAGTCTATACTTTCACTGTGTCTCACATACATGTATACATAGTTCATGCAAAAAGTACTGGTGGTTAGCTTTTACTTCATTTAATTGATTACCTTTCTAAAAGCGGTGGCAATATCTCCATTTTGATACTCTTGCCTTTGTACTATGAACTTATGCAAGTTATTTCCTGCATGCTGAGCAACGGTTGCACCTAAAAAGTACGTAAAATAAAGAAAAAGGAGATTGACGGGGATTGCATCAAACTAATCATGTGAGAGTGAGAATATAAACAAGTATTTCGTCAAATATTATATACGGAGAACAAAAGAAAAATGTGTACAAAATGATGACGTCAGCCTCATACTCGCTTTAGCAACGTTGTGATTTTTGTAATTTGTCAGTACCACAATATTACATTACTCATTACTTACTACCAACCAACCTCGTGCATACAACAGCCAAGGAACTGCTTTGTGCTGAGTTGAGTAATTATCAGAATCAATTTGTACTTTGTACTTGTACGCCAGATAAAAATTCGTGACGAATTCGTACATAATAAACTGTATATAGCACCAATGCCATGTCACTCAAAATATTATGTACATTCAAGCTTTAAATAGCGTTTCAAGAATACCTCCATGACCGTCGTACACAGCAAAGAAGGATGCATCCTGATCGTCCGGCAGCGCTAGGATGTGTGTATGTGAATCCTCCATTGTCACACGCCATCCTTGCATGCAACTAGAACCCACCTATAGAAATCACGAAAAATTAGGTTCGGTAATAAAGTTAAGGTTATTGATTATTTATTGATGGGCTGATGGATTCTTTGTTAATTACGTCTTAGTAGATAAAATCGTTATTTATCCTAGATTAAATTTGTTTTTTGGAGATTACATTCAGAGCATCTATGAACTTAACAGATAATCATTAGTAAATGAGACTAACTGTAAAGACTGAGCCACTACAAAATCAAAATATAGACAGCTGATGAACCTCGAATATGATGAAATATATATTCAGTTAGACTATTAAAAAACGCCTACAGCCAGTAAAAGTTGATAGATAAACGGCTATCAAAATTAACAAAACTTTCGTAAAATCCGTCACAAGCAACTAATAAACTCAACTGTAAATTGAAATCTGCTAATCTTATCGCCAATTGCTGCCGTTTTAGATAACAATGTAACACTTTTAGCCTAATATGTTAGGCTCCACTGCATCATTCATTATTAAAAATACCTAAACTGTAATCAACGATCAAAAATTGCAGTGCTATTTTCCCTTCATATGTTGCTGTTAGTTAGCCATGAGCAGTTCACAAAAATTTCGCCAATTACAAATTGCCTATCCAATAATACAATCTTTAGTCGTTAGTACCTATCTTATCTTGGTCATCATACTCATTATTCATTATATGTTATATAAGAAATTATCACGCCTCCTTCAACCTTCGTCAACGTATTTTTTTACCTTGTAGAGAGAATTCTGGCAGGAAGCTGACTCCTTCGCCGTTACTGGCTCTGAAAGAGTTTGACCCATTGTTTCCTTCTACCGACACCTTGTTCGGCAGTAGCAGCATGCACACACAACAACAATCTACAATCAACAATGCTGCTAAACGTAATGTTCTTCTTGTGTGTGACCACGGTAGACAATAAAAATAGCAATAATAATAATTCACACTTACAACTTAACTAAAAACAACCAACAATATAACCCCTACTTTGAAATCTGCTGTTGTTATTGGTAGAGCCCTTTTTAACTTAAAATACTCCTGTGAGAACCTCAGCTTTAAAAAACTTGGTTTTCTCTCTCTCTCTCTCTCTCTCTCTCTCTCTCTCTCTCTCTCTCTCTTGCTTGCTACTGCAGCAGAGGCAGGCTGATAATGATATTATTATTATATTGCAATAATATTCATCATCCTTACAATCAAAATGATGATGGTAATATTCTTCTTACTATTATAAAAATTCTCCGTCTTCCTCCACTTGTACTTCTCAACAACCAACTAAAAAACTCGACTCGCGCACACACAACTACTACACCACCACCACGACCAACCACACTTCTTTTTGCTGCAGCAACATAGCATCAGCAATCAGCACAGCTCGGTTACTATTACTACTACTACCGTAATCGTACTATCTACCACCACCACACACACAACCACACAAAGTAGTATTGCTAGTAGGGCAGTCAAATTACGAATCCTAGAAAACGTATAGCATTACTAGTAGTAACAGAAGTAGTAGCAATAGCAAGGCGAACTATCTGAGAAGAAGCGCATACGAACAGCCACTTTTCTCCCTTTTGCAGTTTCTACCATTAAAAAATTATGGAATTGAATATTATAGCTGTTGTGTCAAGTCATCATATATCATCATCATCATCATCATCATCATCCGCACAGTATCGTCGTGATCGTGCATATTTCAAGAGAAGAATAGACAAACGACATGACGACAAAAAGAAAGACAGACTGAATTTCATAATTTAATATTATCGTATCATCGTATGAGACACATGATTTTCTTTATTTGCTAGATGGTTTGCTGCTGTTGGCTGTAAGAAAGGAATTACGTATGAAGTAGTAGTAGTGTGCGTTAGTTTATTATTAATACGTGTATACATTTTAGGTTTCTCAGATGCTGAAAGCTGCTAGAGATATGGAGAAGGGAGATGATTTTAAATAGAGCGTAATTTTGTTCGTATCGAATTGGGGATATATAGAATAGTAGTAGTCGACGAGTGTATAATTGATTATTACATATTTCACATGCCCTAGATCCGCTGTGTGCTTACTGTAGGAAATACATGACACTAGACACAGTAGTTGGTAGTGAAGTAAGTCAGTCTGCGCGTATTGGTGTATAAAGGATGATGCAGACAAAGTGTTTGTTTTTGGATGGGAAAAAAATTCTTTAAAAAGTGTAAATTCGAACAAGAGGGAAATACTAGATGCACGATGATATGCAACATGCAACCTCTCTCTAACATGATCCCACCAACCGTGGGTATGGAATATAAGGATGAAATTTTGAACCATACTGTATATCCTTCCTTCTTTGCATATAATACGCAATACGCATCCGCCAAAAAGTGCAGATGGATGATGCATGGCTGTTGCATGTAGTAAAGTATTTTATAGGATGGTTTTGTCTCTGCCGTTGTCTGTCGAGTGTGGTATGGTGTAGTTGTATTGTAGTACTAATCGTTGGCTGATTAAAGATGCAATATAATAAGTGCTAAAGGTTTTGGCTGCTCAGCTCAGCCTTTCCTATTACTTACCTAATAACGAACGATATATACTGGCGTACAGTGGGGCATATTGTACTCACAAGTAGAGTATGATGGCGGTAAAAGCAACCTTTCAGCAAATTGTTGTGTTCAATAATGTGATATACTCGCTGCACTGCATACACTGTGAAAAAAAGGTTTCGAATGATTTGTGTACAGTCGCTTAAAACATCTGCAAAAATATGCTTGGATCAGGCAGGACAGATGACAGAGGAGTAGGACAGCAATTTCTTGACCATGAAAGAATTATGCTCAAAATTAAGTCACTTAAAAATAACCAATAAAGAAACGCAGTGTTAAACATTCTTGCGTCCAAATGTTATCATTTGGAGATGCGGCGACAGCTTTGCTAGTAAGTAATTACAGGTGCTGTTATGAATTTAAAACTTGACATATGAATTAAGCAAAAATGAA
This sequence comes from Callyntrura sp. NNG-2020, assembly GCA_027744055.1. Lineage (NCBI taxonomy): Eukaryota > Metazoa > Arthropoda > Collembola > Entomobryomorpha > Paronellidae > Callyntrura > Callyntrura sp. NNG-2020. Next base: position 26,207 of record JAHZNE010003755.1, read on the forward strand.
GAAAATATGACCTTTTTCTGATTTTCATAACTTAAATATATAGGTGATATATGACGTCACTAATTCGTTGTTACATGTACAACAGTTGGACATGACATGTCAGTCATCTGAGGCGGTTCTTGCTAAAACGATGGAATCCTTTAAACGTTGGACGGTATGTAATACTATTAACGGGGAACTTGACTTCAATGATATTTGTATTCATTTTGCTGACTGGCCTCCAAATTTTTTGTCGTTTTCAAATTATGTTGCTATGATTTGATAATTTAAGTATGTGTAGGTGTATTAGTATTATTAATGGATCGGATTACTTAATAGTTTGTTGATGAGTCATTAGATCGGGGTAAGAATGAAAAGTGTCGACGGGTGAGCTGATATGATTATGATCGGGATTCAGGATCACACTAGCACCGCAAAAAACAGTTTATTTGCTTGTTAGTCCCAGTATGCTCACAATCGGCTAAACAGATGTCATTGAAATTGATTTGAAATTGTATTTGTTTACCATGTACGAACTACTATTTCTGAACAATACGCCGTGGTTTGCAACAGGCAATATTATGATCGTTAGTTACCGAAATAGATACAAACTCCGAGGTTCTGCACAGTCCTTCATTTAATGCGTCCCTCTTCTTTGAAGAATTTCATTGTGGATCTGTTGTAAATGCTTCATACATTTGTAGTAAAATAAAGCACGGTATATTCCCCTGTAATGGTAATTCCCCTGCAATCCTAGTGTTGTGGAAGGTCTAACGCCATTTTTAGTGATTTAAAATATTTCTTAATCATTATACGCAGAATTTGCTACCAATTGGATATTTTCAGGTCTTGAAAACCCCTGTCAGCTATGAACCGATATTTATGTCAATTAGTAGGAAAAATTCTGTGTATAGTCTTCAAGAATATTTTAAATCACTCAATATCGTGTCAGACCTTTCGCAACACTACAATACCATTACAGGGTGCACATCGTGCTTTATTTAATACAAATGTTTGAAGCATTTACAACACAGATTCGTAATGAATTCCCTTGACTTAAAACACAAAACCAATTCCCATTATGAATTAACTGTTGTCGCGTAGCGTCCTATTGGGGCAATGTGTGACTGTGACCATTATCAAATGTATATAGTCCTCAAGCTTGGATCCCTCCAACCTATGCCACACATATGATGACGCGGTTAATTAAAAAAAAGTTCTCTGGGCGTTGCATTTACATCGAATAGTACTGTACAATCACTGATGTCAATATGAAACCAGAGCTACAAACTCCCTTTACTAAATACAATCAGTGCTAATTTTCATGTCAATTTAACTACGACTAATAGCAATTTACAATTTGTTGAATTTGAACACAGGCATCACCTTTGGGAAACATTAGCAGCGGGTTGCAGCAGGGCAGTTACTATTTTTTCCTTGTGTATTACGGATTCTTGTAATGATGTAAACAATAACAACCAACCATAAAGAAGCTTCCATGTACATGTGTGGGTGGTGTACGCGGGTGAATACGAAGATACAGAGTCAGAATGTATACTACTATGAAATTGGGGTGTATGTGTACTACTACCAACTACGTAAACGCTGCGCTAGTAGGTAGTAGGTAAGTCGTTTTTTTTCTTCCTTTTACAACTTCATAACCTTTTTCTATGCAAAAAAGAGGATGGAGACAGAGGGATTAAGTATATGCATATGTAGATATTCTCTAATAATAGAGCTGTATATGCCATGGTAAGTTTAAAACAATAGACTGAATGAAACACTAACATTGTTAAGCCCCAACAGGACCCTAGGAAACTTACGTACCATTTTGGGTATTGAGTACGTAGCTGAATTCGTCATAGCCTACAATAATGGGAACGATTTAAATCCCGAATGACGTTCAGTTACCTTGCTGTACTGGGCGATTCAGCGGAAACTATTCCTACTCATTCCCTTTTTATTTATATTTTTGGACAATGTATATAGGTATAATGGGGTAGATTCGTATTCGTGAAAACATGATTTTATTTAGCGATGATGTTCACCGCTCAGCTTGCACATAGTATGTACTTCACAGGAATAATTAACAGTATTGTACTTACGTAATGGAATAGTACTGACTGCTGAGACAGCTACGGACCACAAGACTTGCAAGTTGTAGGCAATACCATAGTTTCTAACTTTTGTTTACCTATGGCTACGGCTGTTTTGTTTTGTTTGATGTAAAGCTACCCAACTTTTTAAACTATTAACGTGCCAGCTTCAGCTAACGTTAACAAAGTTGCAGCTGTAACTTCTGCTGTTGCTGATTTGATTGAATGCTATTTCTATATGAAAATGTTTTTGCTGTTGCTTTTATAATGTATACTTGTAGTTATAGTAGGTAGTTCGCTTGAATCTATTTCAGGATGTGTGAATTAGAGGTGAGGAATAATTCTTTCTCAACTGCACAGCGATACACCTCAAATCATGTGAGCTTATGATACAAGGGACGTTTAAAAGGACCCAAAAGAAGGAGGACGAATTACTATCCCCACAGCCAGGCCCTTTAAAATTACGCATCAGGAAGCCCCTACATTACATGTATGAGATTATCAACATTCAACGCCATATTATGTATGAAGAAAAAACTAATTGATGACATTAAAATTTGTTTGAAAATGTAAATGAATTATTTTTCGCTCAGGTCAACTAAGATGTATCGTTAATAAACCCTAGACTCAAATCCAGATTGACAGTGTTATGCCATACCAGAAACATCCAACAATGAATTCCATTGAAGTAAATGTTTTTCCAAAGGCACAGAAATGCAGTAAAAGGATTCTTGAAGTTGACCACGCATGGGATATAAAACAGCCTGAGGGCACCAGAAGGAAATTGTATTGAATGGGGACTTCAACGAGTCAAAGCTGAAAAAATCTCACCCCTAATGTGAATAAAAATGTGAAAATCAGAAGAAAACTTGAAAGAGGTTCGGAAAAATATATGAAAGGGTATACGTCGGTTTACGGTTCTGGTTACCTTGTGTACATGTGTATGTTAAGTACCGTATGGTCCATTGTATATGTGTGCAGAATAGAAAAGTTAGGCAAATCTAACCCAACTCTCATTAGCTTGACTACTCTCTCGTGCTCTTTTGATCGTCATCACAATATCGTAGTAACAACATTGTGCATCATAAAATAATCGACAATGTTAATATATTAATGCCTTTTACAAAATATTTAAATACCGATTATATATATTCTCTTTTTATATATTTATATTTGTATCGTATACTTTGAAACAATCAGGTGCCTTAAGAATTTAAGTTTTAAATAAAATATAAATCATTTAAAAGACACTGCCTTAAATATTTTTTTCTTCGTATTCGCTGTTGCTGACTACATTTTTGCTCCTAGCTTAAATCCCGACTCGTTAGAAAATTCTAGAGGTGTCCCAGCTCCGAACGCATCACAGCGCATCACATAAATAAAATTCAAGTGTACTAATGAGTGTGCATCCCTAATGTGTCATTCGTTTGATCTTATCAACTATTTTAAATAGAAAGATTCTTCTTTGTTGAATTTATTTTTGTAGTTGTTTTATAAATGATTAACATGCATTGCTGTACATGTTAAGTACTTGTACAAATAACTAATTATAGGAGATTTGCGTGTTTTATTGAAATTCCCGTTGTGCTTGTATGTGTTTGTGTGTGTCGTGTGTCATCAATTTAAGATATTCTGGGAAGCCACGCTATTCCCAGTCACTTGCTGATATGCTACTATCAGTAATGGAGAAATTGTCTGTTTAGCATATGTCCAAGGCAAGGAAACCGAATAGATAAGACATTCAGATTTTTTGGATTTTTTGCCAAATGCATAAAGTGGAGATGGATGATAGCGGATGACGAATGAATGTAAATTTTTTAATATTTTAATGGTCGTACTGTACAATACCGTGCAACCGTGTCGGATGCGACCAACAACGTCTAGACGTGACGCAGTTTTTCTTTTTTATAATGAAGGGGAGTTGAGGCTAAACCTTACACGTGTTCAATTTTAAATATATTCGTCATTCACAGGACGCCGCCTTTTGGATAGCTCACGGTTTTAAAAGTGCATTTATGTAAAATACGGTGCGGTGTCTTAAATCTTACTGACCTTTCTAACTCTACGTTTCCTGGCGACCAACATATCAAGATTAATTAAACGAAACGGAGGTGTTATTTGAGTATTATTGACGCGCTTAAATAAATATTTTACATTAAGTTTCTGACAAGACCATTAGTACTTTTGGCACACAATTTTAAAGGAACAGTTTTATTATGCTGGCAGTTGGCAGTAAACGTGAAACAAACATCAAGTGACAAATTTCCAATCAGTAATTAGTATACCTTCTTAAGACAATAAATCTCCATATCAATTGAACATAAGCAATGCTTCCGACTTCATGAAAACACTAATTTCGTAACATTTTCATGGTAAGTACTTTCATTATTAAGACAATAAATAATACCTAAAATTGTTTTTAGAGCTATATTATTGTGTTGTATTGTTCCTTTGGCCGGAGAAGTTATATAGAGCGGTATTGACAGCGTGCCTGTTTTACTATTTTTCCTAACGCTATTAGCTAGTATTTTATGTCAAAGAAGACATGTATTTGTATACCGTTACGGTTATTAAATCTTTTTTTCGGTTACACGATCTTTTGTACTATTAATACCGTTGCTGTGTGCTTTTTTAGTACAGAGCGAAGGAGGAAAATCCGAGTGAAGCGATTTTTGCATGTGATCCACTTGGAAAAAGATCATCCTCTACAACCTACACGTTGCTGTATGTGTATGTTGNAGTACAGAGCGAAGGAGGAAAATCCGAGTGAAGCGATTTTTGCATGTGATCCACTTGGAAAAAGATCATCCTCTACAACCTACACGTTGCTGTATGTGTATGTTGTATGGAAGTCGTGTGATGACGTTAACGACTTAGTCATCATATAACCGTAGTAGCTGCTACGTTTTTTTTCGGATGTCGGTGATCTACATCTGTTGTCGGTTGGTTCATTCTTTCACTTACCTCCTTCCTTATGGCAAATTTTAAAAGAATCTCTAGCGTAACTGTAAATGTGAAAAAATGTAATTCTTTAAGATTGCAACGGTTTGGAAGAAGTCGGGAACAAACGTGGAGCCCGGAAAACTTGAGAAGATCATCATCACAGCCTGCCTTGGTCATCTAAGGTACCCAAATTTTTACAATTGGAATTTGAATACATAACAGTTGTATATTACACTTGGAATGTAATCCATCATTGCGAATGCTGACAAAGGAAATATTAAATATTTTTTCAGATCCAAGCATGTGTCAAAGACGTAGTACGTTATAGTGGAATCTGGATTATTATAATTTCCTTGCTCCCGTCACCCCCGCGCTCCCTACATTTCCCGTGTTTTTAAGCCCATATATTTTTGTCCTGTGTTTCTTTGCGATATATTGTTTATTTTACAAAATGTACGGGAGCAACCAAAATAGCTTTGCTGACCTTATGTCGATGGCAAAACAAAATGCTGACGCAGCTAAAAAGAAATCATCACACCAAGGTGCGGATTCCCGGCCAAGGAAAGCTGACCCAAAACAAGTAAAATTGAAGGAAGGGGTAGCCAAATTTTTAGCGAAACGAGATGAAGAAGAAAAAAAGAAAAAGGAAGTAGAAAAGCTTAAAAAAGACAAACTTCTTCAGCTACGACAACAAGATCGAAAAGCAACGAATCGTGTTCGTAAAATGTTGTCTATGACAAAGTCAGCAAATAAAAGTTGTGTCGAAGATGCAAGGGATTGTTTAAACGCAAGCGTTACAGCACAGGCGCAAGGTAAATTTAACTATTATGGCCTTATAACATTTGCAATTTATGAAATTTTTTAAAATGATTTATGTAATTCTTAAGGCGAATTCCAACCGGACGAAGATGATTATGGGTATACATCTAATTACGCGGATATGATGCATAAGAAAATGATGGAAAAATACAAGTCAATTCCTATAAAACCAGCATTTCCTCAATCAAATGTGCCGGTTCCAAGACATCAATCACTTGCTAAGAACGGAACTGGTTGGAGGAAAAACGGGTCGGCGCAATACGAAGAAGACGAAAAGGGCTACTCTAGTCCTGAACCATATGAAGAACCTGTTCCTACCAGTAGTAATCATAAAAGGCCCGAAAAACCTTCAAAACCCAGCAGACCGCCGCCACCCGATTATCGTGCCCTACTTCAAATGGCACAGGAAAAGAAATTCGAGCCGCCAGTGCCAGTCAAACTAAAACCTGCTTCTGAAAAAAACGGAGAACGAGAGATATTCGAATTTGGGCGGCCAATGACTGCAAAAGAAAAGAAAGCATTCCTTGAACAGAAGGAATTGAAGGATAGAGTCGCTAGGCGAATGGAAGGAAATTCTGACAACAATAATAACAGTAATGGAAGTTCTAGTAATGATAGCAAACCTGGTAAAATGCCTAGCTTTAAAATTCCCAAGGCACGATCCAATGTAGAAGAACCAGAAGCACCCCCGCCCAAAAAACCTAAGTTTTCTGGTCCCGGACCAAGTTCTAGCAGTAAACCCTCAAAAGAAAGTTCAAAACCAGTCAGACCCACCGAACCTGTAGAAAGAGATATCCCCAAGAAATCCAATGCTATGCCAAATAATAAGCCAAATGGTATACGACCATCTTCCTCTTCCAGCAACATAAATTCACGTCCAGTAGAAAGGCCAAACAAACAGAGTGGGGCATCATCGTCTCAAGGACATCCGGCGAAGCAGACTAACAATAACGCAAATCGTGATAGAGATAGGGATAGAGATAGGGACCGAGATAGGGATCGAGAAAGGGATCGAGATAGGGATAGAGATAGGGATAGAGATAGGGATAGAGATAGACATCCAAACGTTTCTCATCAAACGAAAATAGACCAAAGATCTGAAAAAATAGCGCAGGAAAGGATGGAAATGGTGAAGGAGAAACCGCGGTACTTAGCTGCTTTTAACGGTGGAAAAGACAAAGAAAGGGATCGAGGTAGGGAAAAAGACAAGAAACAGCTACTTCCGTCAAATGACTCGTATAAATCTAAACCTGGCAGTAGCCGTGAAATGCAACCACCAGTATCCAATAGCCAAAAGGAAAAAAGTTATGATTCGCGTGATAAGATGCGTGCTGGTGGAAAGCCGAATCAAAACGACAGAAATAGGCCGATGAAGCCACAAGAACGAGTAGAAATGGGACCACCTAGAAGGAACATCGAACAGCCAGCTAGAAGAGAAATGCCTCCTTCCTCCTCGAGGCGAGAAATGCCAATGAAAGGTCCTTCTAAAATGCGAGATAACTCTCCGCCTAGAATGAGACCACCGAATCAGAAACCATTCAGAGGTAACATTTCCGTTTTTCAGTGGCTCACAGGTACATAATAGGCATGCAAGTATTTAATTTAACTATTTCCTAATTTAACAGGAAGAGCCGTCATTGATAGCGAGGAGGAATACGATTCCGAAATGGACGACTTTATCGATGACTCTGAAGTGGATATTAGCAATATTTCCGCAGAAATCAGTAGAATTTTTAATTATGACAGAAGAAGGTACCGATATGATGAAAGTGATGATGAATGCATGGAGTCGTCTGTTGCACAACAAATGATGGAGGAACGACGGAGTCTTAGACTAGGTAAAATCAATTTATCCGCGATAGTATTGAGGGCTTAAGTTTTGATGGCTTTCTCTAATTTTTCTAGTAAATATGCCTTTTCTAATTCGTCGTAATGATTTGTTTGTGTTGACAGGAATTCAAGAGGACCTTGAAGATATAGCTCGCGAGGAGGACGAGAAGCGGAGAAAAATGCTCAAGATGAAGAAGAGATAGGACTAAATTTTAAATTTATTTTTAGAAAATCAAACCAGCAGTTGAAAGGCATAATTCTTTTGAAAACTCACAATCTCAGGAAGATTATTATATTTTAAGTAGGTAGTTTCTTGCAATGCTAAAACGTTAGTTATAAAATTGTATTTTACATAAGAGAATTTGTGTTCTGTCTGTATGTCATGTCGTCTTTGTTGACCTTTGCAGCGGTGACATGTGTGCATACTGACGAACATAATAGCTTAAACGCATAAAAATAATTTATAATTTCCGCCAGTGTATAAATCATATATATACATAATATATAAATAACTGTAATCGATAGATTCAACAGTGCGAATACAGATTTCATGAAAGTTGACGGATCTTTTTTTACCAACGGGTCCGTCAATGACAACTGCGAACTATGTGATATAAAAAATATATAAATATTTACGCATCATCATAAATGGTTAAATGACTAGCAAATCGACTTTTGATACTTCGCAAATTTTGCAGAATGTATGGACATAGTGGACAATCCTTTCGCAAAACCGTAGTAAATTATATTGTTGCTGTATATTACTTTTTGTTGTACCCACGCACTTTGTACTTTGATTTATATTGATATTATGCTAACACACTACATGTGCATAAATGTAATTGTTAGAAATCGGTGCATTGCCTATCAATGTCAAATGAACCATACTAAGTCAGACTTTTGTGTTAATTAAATTGCAACATCGCTTAATACCATACATAAGGAGGAACTATAAAATGTTTAAAAATACAAACGTTATAATTGCGATTTGGATGAAGGTATCTGATCACGTAGAAACTGCCTTGTAAATTATTGTAGTGTTATATAAAATTACGAACATTTTGCATTAACGTTTGAAACCTCATTTCCATAATAATTATATATAAACAAATAGCCATTGCGAGAAAATTAAGACTGCTGGTAATATTGCATTATATGTAATAGAAACACCAGAACCAACATTACTGATCTGAAGGCTCACTGTTCTATTGTATCATTTCAAAAGTCTTTGTCAGGATGGAAAAAGCGAGGTTCGAAATTAATTCATTCGCTGCAATAGTTCGACAGCGGGTTATTCCTTTCAATATTATGGATTTCAGTGGCTACAAATCGGTGTCAAGGATGCCAACTTAAATAACTCTCCGTAACTTTTAGTTGCTCCGCATACTTTGTATGTATAGTTATGATTTCAGAGGTGCGCCATCGGTTATGTTTAAAACATAGTTTGATTGCAATTTGCATAGTACATGCATATTTTATATGATGCTTTATAAAATGTTCTTTATTGTATATTATGTAGGTACACAAATGACTGTACAATTAAGTAATACAGATGAAGAATAAAAACCGCATTTAAAAACCAATCTACCGGAAAAACTGCTTAACCTAATATTCATTCATATCATATGTAATTAGTGATTTAAATTTAAAATTCGACTTACAACACAACAAGTATTTTGTTCTATTGGCTGTAAGACTTGAAAGCCAACTGGACACTGGTCAACAATTACTAAATTGACATAGAGAAACGGAGGATTTCGGAAGCGATTGCTCGCTTTTGTAGATACACGATACATTGCTTTTAGTTGGAAAAACAAGTTAAAAACAACCATCTAATATATAAAAATATCTCAAAATTAGTTCATTATAATTATACAGTATAGTTTTGCTCATATCTAATGTCATATTGTCTACAGTTAGCAATATTTCGGAGACAAGAAGTATTTTTGCATATTGCAAAATAAATACGCCTTCTCCATTGTTTGGGGTTTCTAAAACGACACTAGAGAGATTTTAAAAAGTATAGTATTTATAGTTAGAGAAAATATGTAAAGATACATTTCATAAACACAATTTAACAAGCGAAAGTCGTTTAAATTAATAGTTATGGGAATAATAAATGTTGGAATAATTTGTTGATTAAATAATATAAAAGTTTTGGTAGCTTCAGTTGCTCATATATTTCATATTGGAGTAGTAAAGCATGAGTTTAAATAAACAAGTGTATTATACACGCAACATTTAATTTCAACAAACGAGGATGCAAATGATCCGAATCGAAAAGTTTTTGACAAAATTAAATATTATTATTTTGTAAATTCGCCATTGCTGCATTATGAATCTCTAACAAATCCATGTTGCAGTATGAACATCCCTCAATTTCACTGCACAGAAACCGATTAACGTCCAAGATTGAGACATAACAATAGTCGCCAATTGGCACAGATTCGTCAAATTGATTCCTTGTCATTAAGTAAATAAAAGCTCGTACGTCATGTCTTGAAGATCCGAGAGGTTCTCTGACAGCAGTCGTTTTTGTCTTAGGTTTTCGATAGGTTTTGGAGTCCATCTCTTCCATAATGAACACTAGAGAAATTTTATTTAGTGCTTCAAATTCAATAATGTTAGCTTTGGTGGGATTGTGTAACAGTGTTACACCACGAATATTACGCACGGATGCCATTTCTTGCCAAGTTGTTGGGTTTTGGAGAATGTTCATCATTTCTTCTCGATCGGTAGTTGACACATGGTATATATCATACCCATTTTCTCTTGCAACTTCAATTCCATACAGTGAACACAAAACTGCAAACTCGAGGGCGCGCGGGCCATCATAGTTAATGTTTGCATACATTGATCTGTGGTTCTGCAGTTCTGTATCACTAATATAAACACGCTTTCCCTCATTGTACAGCTTTTCATACTGTGGAGCATAATGCAGCCTCAAGTTGGGCGAATAGTATGATGTCATCTTTGTGAAAATTGTGCCCTATTTCGAAAAAATAATTAAAAAGATAAGTTATTAGTTCTATTTATTTTTTTAGGAGAAAAGACAGTCACCAAGTTATGAATCTCGTGTGATTGATAGCAGCTCGGTTTGGCAGCATCAAGTTCAAAAGTTCTTTTGACCGAGTCACTCTATCTCTCTCGCAAGGCGCCACAGTGAAAGTTTAAAAAAATTGTTTTGTTAAACCCACGTTAGCAAAAATAATCACTACTAGATACTTGTACAATCTCTCCGTAGTCCTTCCTTTAGCCAGTAGTAAATGTCATCATAAATCAAGATGAGGAGTATACTATTTCGTCACAAGTTGCTGTCCACTACCGACTTCTCCGGCTTTGGAAATGAATGAAAAGGAATGCATCGCCAATTTTTGGAGTTTCAGTGACATTTGGGGTGCTGACAAATTGAATTCTGCCAATTATGAATTATTTTCTTGACCAATTACCAATTGAGTGCTGAGCAATTGGCAGAATCAAATTTTTCAGCACCCCACATGTCATTGAAACCCCAAAAATTGGCGAAGCATTTCTTTTATCCATTTCCAAAGACGGGGAAAGTCGGTAGTGGACAGGAACTTGTGGTGACATAGTATACTCCTCGTCTTGAATTACTGGCTAAAGACGGGGAGATTATTCAAGTCTCTAGTGATTATTTGTGCTAACGTGGTTCAGTTCCCAACAAGACAAACGACCGGTTTGGGAACTTTCTTGGGATACAGTAACTCGTAGCCGTTGTGAGATGATTGCTTGCATGCTTCGACCATTTTCGATAATTGTAGCCATTTAACTGAGATAGATTTACTGCACAACGGAAACGGCTAAGTACATTAAATTTTTCACAAGCTTGCTATAAAATATGTATCCTTAAATTTCTAAAAATAGCTTACAAGTTCGGCGGTTTCAATACGCAACAAGTAACAAGGACTTAAAGCAGTTTAGTTTAGTTTTTTTAACATTCAAAATATAAAAACGGTTGATGCTCCCTTTTTACATCAAGCAATTATTTAAAAAATAAAATCCATAGAGTTTAAGTGTACTTACCATTTTGTCAGGGAACTTCTTTAAATGAATGTTAATAATTTTATATTGTAAAATATTTTGAACTACCACAAAGGTGGGAACCCCCTTTTCTGGGTCAATGAAAACACACAGTTAAACTGGATTAACTTCTATTAATATATGTATATATTTAACGTGAACTGCGCAATTGGGATTAGGATAATTTTTATTCTGCTGATTGATAATGCTAGAAACCCATCCTTGAGACTGGAACGTATTAACACCATTACTATTTACTAAGATGTAAGAAAGAGAACAAGTAAAACTAATCTCTCGAAGATGTGCATATACTCAAGTCCCAGTCAATGGTAGTCCTTACGTGATGTGAATCCCAAACGAATTTGCAGGAGAAAAACGTTTTTGATAAATTTGACTACTATAGCGATTTAGATTCTTGTGTAAACGTAAGTTTCGAGATTGAGACATTCTTGTCAAGACTCAAGCAAGCCTTCCTCATCTGCCACGCCCTAATATGCAATTTCAACATAAGCTGGATGTCAACATATCTATGGACTTTACCAAGATGTTAACTGACGGTGATCAACCAGTAAGTAAGAAAACGTTTTATTCAGCTTAGACGAATGTGTGTGTAGGTGGAGTGGCTACATTTCCATGAATATCGCGAAGCATAGTCAATCTCATACATTAGCATAAACTCCCAAAACAACGGACCTTTCTTGAAAGAATCGTCAGTCAAGTCATGCGTGAAATGAAATAATAAGAATAGAATAGGGGTTTATCCAGAGCGAAGCGGAGTTTTGGTTCCCAGATTAAGTTGGCATACCCATTAGCATTACGGATATGCTGCTGGGTATGCCACCAGCAATACAACGGGGACGCCATAACTCTGCTTGGCTCTGGGTTTACCCAGAGATGACCAGGCTTCCTGCTCCCGATCCAACTTGGGCTTCCAGTGACTTTCGGTTTCAACCCAAATCGTGGGCTTCCAGGTACCCGGTTGTACCAGAAGTTACATATCATTTATAATAGACGTAACTATCTGTTTTGAATACATTGATTACTTTAACTCTTCAATTTAGTGGTGTAGTTATTTGAATAATTAATACAATTTGTATCATATTTATCACTACGAGGAGCAACATATAGAGAATGAAGAAGAAAACGAAATAATGATTTATGATGACTAATAATAATGTCAAATGTGCTTGCTGAGCGTTTGCACTGTTGTGATCTTAATGTATTTTAAGACAACTGTCTTTTTTACAAAATTTTGTAATTCTGTCAGTATTTCGAAGCATACAGGTCACCTGGGGCTGCAATGGAACCTGATTGTACGTATGATGCTATGTTGTGAGGATGAAGCATCACCGATCCACCTTCTTACATCTTACTGCGGGAAAATGCGGGAATGATACGATGTAGATTACTTTTGTTTTTAAATATCGATATTTCAAAATAATTGTATATGCTCTTTGTGATAAACATAATTTAGGCTAGCATACTACTCCAACTTTCTTTATCAACGACTTGTCAACCACTACTTATTTCTATGTTGCGCGTTTTACATGTATTCATGGATCTTGCAACTTGAACTTTGACATAACTCTGTTGACGATTTATCATTAATGTCAAGTTCATTACATACTATTAATTACGTGCGAACCAAACGTTTAGCATAATTTATATAACATCTTTAAAATAAAAGACACTGACACTGGAAATATCACAGCCCATCGTTGAGTAAATGTTATTGATCGCAGGGTATTTGTTCTTAATTTTCTTTTGTTGGAAGCGTGCGATTGAATGGCTAACGGATGGCGAAAAAATTAGTTTCTCTCCATAAGTGTCTGAAGAAATTATCGGTGAAGACAAAGTTATTGATTTATTCGTCAATAGTATTCACAGTGTCGGAACCGGGGGGATAAGGTGGACAAACCCCCTCACATTTTACAATAGAAGGATAGGGATGGGGGAGACTTAATGCATTACAGGATAGGATTGTCCCCTCCTTGTCCCCCCTGTTTTGACAACAGGGATCGGTAATCTAAAAAAA
>JAHZNE010003756.1:0-12447 GCA_027744055.1 Callyntrura sp. NNG-2020
AAAAAACGAAGCTACGGCACTGATCACACATAATTCGCGCCAAGTTCAATGTGCCTTGGGGCTATCCTGATTCTTTCGTTTTTCTTCCGGCTTCAGCAGTACATAATCAGCTTCCCCACACACCTCGACATCGTCGTTATCCACCCGGGAGAATCCACTGACTAGAACATGTTTGTCCCACCAAAGCTTGAGTCGGTTCACTTGCGCCCGCGCAGTAGTATTCACGACCGGAACGGACGGTAATGTTAGATATGGGTCGGTCTAACACTGTCCCCATGCCATGCTCAGTAATTATGTTGAAACGCACTCCTAAGTTCTCGATATCTTGGCTGGGAGTGAATTCCATTTCTGCGTGTCGTCTTTTTCCGTCTCGAGGAATTTTACATGGGTGCTCTCCATTGCAATTTTCGTATCTGATTTCATTAACTACGCCCGGTCCACCTAAATATGAATTATTGTTTTATCGTTTACATGGTTTTATAATTTATTTGAACAAATCCTTTTTCTGTAGTTGTTCACTGCTTACGTACCGCATGACCGGAAACCAACAGCAACTCAAAGAATACTAGGTTGATTGCTGTCGACTTCATGAACTTTCACTTGCGACGAAATTTTGGCATTTTGGAACATGATAGAGACAACCCTGCTGTGATTAATAGTAGAGGCTAAAATACTTTACACTGGTTAAATACAATTTTACCGGTACAAATATTTTGTACAAGAACAGTCTTGACGTGGCGCTTACAAGATAGTTATGGAATGGCGAACGGAACATACGACGACTTTGCTCTACCACTGCTACTACTACCACTACTAAGTATATGCATTTTTAATCTAAGTTTATGACCAACGGGTATCAATTTTAGATGTATGTGTATGATTAAGGTTACTAACAATGTTTAAATTTCTCCAAAGAACAAATTTAACCAGAATTCTTTTTCGCACGCAATGTATGACATTGCTCCAAAAACGTCTGTGCAATTTTGTCTCATAATTGTATTAACCCAAATAACATTTAAATGGGAACGCAATTAGGAATTTGTTAGACCACACCAGAAATTACCTACTGAATGCATCAGTAGTGTACTTTTTAAGCAAACTTCAAAATGTGCATCATTATTGCAAACCATGTTCATCATTTCCCTTTTGACATTCGACATGTTTAATAATACATTCACGTATCTGACTTGAGTTATTAAACTTATCTGTATGTGGTTCCTATTTGTAGTAAAAATTCAATCGTTCTATGAAGAACACGCTTGTGCATTTTTACCATTAGAGTAACTATTTCTGAAACTGGCGAGCCAAAATTCGGCCATCGTCTATTTGCTTTCAAAATTAATATATTTTTTAGAGAATGGTGAATTAAGTTTTAACGCGAAAAATTGTAGGCACAAAATAGCACCTGTGCGGCGGTATGGACCGTCGGAATACGTAAATACACGCTGGTGCTCGCATACATGCACCAAGAGCCATACAACTCGGGACAAAAAATAAAGCAAAAAATTAGGAAAAAAGGGATGTTTTTGGATTTTTGAAACTCGATCAAATACCGGATTTATGAGCGTTCCAAATTGCACCCAAATAATACACAACTTTCTTATGAACAACGTAGTTAAAGCATATGTTTGCATTGATTTTGTAACGCTCATAAATCCGGTATTTGATGGAAGATCAAAAATTCAAAAACAACTCTTTTTCCTAATTTTTTACTTGAAGTTTTGTGCCTAGTTTCATGGCTCCAGGTGCACGTTTGTGACCACCAACGTGTAGTTACGGTTCGGAGTCGGACGGTCCATACCACCGGACAGATGCTATTTTTGGAACTAAAATTTTTCGCGTTAGCATTTATTGAGCATCCTCTAAAAGTCCTTTAGTTTTAAAAACAATTAGGCGATGGTCGAAATTTGGCTCGCCGATTTAACAAATAGTTATTCAATAACAACAAGACGCTTTTGAAGCGATGTTCCATCAATGGTTTCAGAAATTTAAACAATGTAAAATGCAATGAAATGTAATATACAGAGTCGTAGCTTCGTTTTTTGTAACCAGGATACAAGGTTAAAGGGAGGGCTTATCAATAAACATTGAAGTTTGTAGAAACATTGATTATTATAAACCTTAAATTCCGATAAAATATGGGGTATCAAAGCAGGTTCAATACTTTAATTCCCGTTATGTAGTAGTATTATGATTCCGGCGTTTAGGCAACGAAAACAGGCGCGCTATAACGAGGATAAAACCTATTTCTGTTATTTTTGTAAAATCGAAACATTTCATGTTTTGCTGACGTTTTCGTACCATTTCCTTTGTTGTGAAATAAGGGTTACATGCATTGTGTACCGTTTCTTCCGGAAACGATGCGTTCCTAGTAGTTTAAGAGAATATAAAAACAGCAATATCTAGCTCTGACACAATAAACGGATAGGATTGTGGTTTCTTTCAGAAGAGAACTTGTTTATCGTAAGCTCACTCGCTAGATTAAATGGTATCAAAAGATAACACGTGCATGAGGGATGTGGACCCTTTTGTTATCCACACAACCCTTTTTATTGTTATACAAATTAACAGGAACTTAGTACCGCCGAGTTTGAATGTCCGTATAATATAAGTGTTGCAGTATTAATAAAAAGATCTGAAACAACGTGCAAGTAATGCAACTTCCATTCACGTAAAATCATGTAAAATATGATGCTTATTATGGTGGATTATTATAAACTTTAAATTTCGATAAAATATGTTTATAGTAACCTCACTCGTTAGATTAAATGGTATCAAAAGATAACACATACATGAGAGATGTCGACCCTTCTGTTATCCACCCAACCCTGTTTATTGTTATACAAATTCACAGCATCTTAGTAGAGCCGTTTTTAACTATCTGTATACTGATGGTATTGCAGTGTTAATAAAAAGATCTGAAACAACGTTCAAGTAACACAACTTCCATTGACGTAAAATATGATGCTTACAAGTGCCGATGAACCCATGTCCGTTATTAAAAACGATTTTAAAACTCATTTTTGTTAATTAGAAGGAATATATTATTGTAGAAATTTTAGAGGTTTAAATCAATAAATTTAATTCATTTCAATCTTTACCACAAAGTTATATAGTTCCAATTTTAGTTCTTTCTAAATACCTCATCGAGTTTATTATCATTTATTTTTGTTGCCATTCTCACTATTAAATTTCCAAGAGAAAATGAAAAAGTGTTTCACCTGTAGTATTTTATGTGGGCCTAAGGGTTTTTGAGTACTTACATATTAATAAAACGACTGTCCTAATCGTTAACTGTAGGCTTATTATTTGCTAAAGGGAGGGTGCCCGTGGAGAAGAGGGCCTGGATACCAGTATCAGTATTTATCCATCGTAGCTACGGCCCTGGTAATATAATAGCTTTTCAAAAACCAATTTATCAAAATGCTGCCATGAACAAAACATGCTTCATTGAAACGGTTTTAGACAAAAAATTACTTTAAGATACCCTAGGTTTGGAATTCCCGAAAGTTTGATATGGGTGTTCAAAATAAATTAAAAAATACGTTCTTTAATGTTCAGCTACATCTTGAATTACATTCATATGTGTGTAAGTGGGCATAGTTGGCATTAAGAATAATGGAGCGGATAGCAGAGTCTGATGTAAATTGGAGGAAGTGTAGAATAAAGTTATCATAATAATAAACCTAATGATAAATTTTGACTAACATGGATAGCTATAATGGTTTTTAAAAATTACATTATTTACACACTGCTTATAAGCTTTCGAACACACAGAATTCAACAGTGCAAACTTTTCTGTAAAAGAAAATGGATACATGGAAATTCTATGATGCAAAGAATGGAATGTAGGAAATGCAAAAATGTAATAATTTTTGTAAGTTTGCTTACCAATACAACACGCTAAGTAGTCCATGTAACTGTAATAAGTGTTCAATGTGGGGAACGGATATGGCAAACTCCAAGTCATTTAGTACGAGTAATCAATGTTCAACAACAGTAATCTTTCTAATAAAATCCATTAATCCGTATTAACCAATGCCACATGCACGTAATCAGTAATATATCAATCATCAATGAAGAGCCTACGATGCGCCTTCAATTTGTCAGTCCAGGCATGTGTTAGCACAAGTGAGTACAACATCTTTGAAACCTTTATCTAAACGTAGTGGATGTAACTTTACATTCGACGATGAGGAATTGCAACCCAGGATATTCAACACCCACTTCTCCACAACAGGCATATTTGCTGACATATATACATATCTCACTTCCAAATTGACAAGAGAACGTACAGGTTCCGTTAAACGCATGGCCTCGGTGGGAACCAATTTTTGTTACTAAAAGTTGAAGGTTATATAATAGTAAAGACTAAACTTGCTATTATAATAATTCTACTCTGCTAGTTCTGACTAATCGAACCACCGACGAAACAATAAGCAATTGAAACAGACAGCATCACCTTTACTAAAATACCATCTGTAATTAGAAGTTTTCCATGAACGATAGTACATTAAAATAGACGGCGTAAAGATGTATACACATTTAATAAAGCCATGATCTTTAACATTTTTTCTCTGGTTCAATTCGGCCCAAAATTGATTGTATTTTATTGTGAGCCGACAAACAAATGTCTTAGTTTAAATCATTCACAGTTTATAATATGAAAATCTGTAAGAGCATCCTTCTTTTAATAAACTAAAACAATATAATATACAATCAATTACCGCAAAGATACCTTATATCAAGTCGCCTCAAGAATAACCACTAGAACTGCTGTTTACGTAATGGAACCAATTTAAAAACAAACTCATCGGTCTATCATGATAACTATCTTCTATCTATCAATGTCAACTGCATGGCCAGCCTTGCCGAAAATTTAAAAAACACCAAAGGTGTCAATTTGTCAAAATAGTTGGAAGATAAAAACTTAATTTGAACCAAGCTTAACGATTGAATTGACTTTCGAAGCTCTTTTCGCTTTTTCTCCACCACACAAGTCGATTTGACGTTCCAAATTTTGATTCTGCGTAAATTATTTCTATTCATCAAAGACTTTACAAAACAGTGCAACGTTCGTTTACTATGCTGATGTAGACTAGCCGGAAAGTGGAAACAAATAAGCAGTACTAGCACACCAATCATCATCAGATTCCCAAATATTAATAAAGCACTAAAATCTAACAGGTCATATCTTGATAATACAACGTACGATGGTACAGAGAAACAAGCTATGCAATCTATAATTTGATGTGGCATAATACTCGAACGATGTGTATTATTAAAGGAACAACAAAGCAGTTGAATCTGACGGTACATGTGAATCCCACGTTGCACATCATCCAGTGATCGTACAAATGCCAATTTCCTATGAAAACATGATTGTACAAATTAAATAAAAAACTCAAATTACATACCATCTTGTGATGATGTTATATCAAGGAGCAGGAATATAAATTTACCTTTGAACAAATCGCAATGTTGAACCCAGAGAAAATGTTGGAATGATCAAGTCCACCACCATATTGATAATTCCTTGATTACAATAAATCCGCATGGTAACGTACATATAAACAAAAATGCCAGTTCGCTTTAATGCTTCTGTTGACACTCCTATAAAGTTGAAATCTGGATCGGGAATACTACGTAGAAGGAAAGTGGGAACCAAGTTCCAACACACATACGGTGATATTGCACACGAAATGGCGTGAACAAAGCTGTGATTCAATAATCCAACGGTAAATAGTTTGCTGGTTAAAGTAACTAACTTACAGGATGTGTCACGTTTCCAAAATAAGGTTTCATAGGACGCCTGGTACGGGGTTACGTAGTGAAGCTCAAATTTGATAAGCTGATTCAAAATTTGTGCTAAAGTTTGGCAGTTCCTGTGATGAAACCAAGTTGTGTATTGAAATGAAAACCCAAAATGAACGAAAAATAGTAATGATAACTTTTTCAAATATGGTGGGCGTTTCCCAATATGCTCGTGCAAGCCCCAGTAGAGAAGCCACGACTAAAAGAAGAATGTGATATCGCCAGTGAACGTCATTATAAGATGAGACGATAGAGATTTTGCAGGAGTTATATTCACCAGGGCGACACTGAACACGGTAAGGGTAATTGCAAGGAATTATGTTCAAAATGTTTATGGAAGATGTAACTCGTTGCAAAATAACAATAAGGTTTGTGCTAAGCAACATTTTGAAATGCGGGTGCTTCACAGGAGCGGGTATATAAGAGTGACTTACATTGAAGAAGACTATTATATTTTCCCTTCATTTTGGGATATGTCTTTGCATACAAAAATGGTTTGCATAATTTACACGTGTCATTTATCTTATGGGTTTAAACTATGTATTAACGAATCAAAAATAAAATACCATGAAACCTGGCAACCGTAAATTATGGTTTCAATGTGCATTTCTAATAATAGCCTAAATAACGACCGTTTTGATATTGTACGACTGAAAGATATGAAGTCGAAAGCTGTAAATAATTAACTACTTTCTTATTTTTGTTGTCAGTTCCCTAAATAAAAAAGAATCCTCATCCATGTTGGTTTGCAAAGTCTAAATATTTTACGGAAAACCGACATGAATGCAGTTATAATTGAAACAATCGTTTATATATACTTGCAGTGCTTCTGCTAGCCATTGTACGGCCTGCAGAATTGATATTTGGACGGCTTCTTGAAAGGAATACTTTTATCAGTACAACTTTTGTTTAAGACAAATTCATTAACTATTCCTTTGCCATTATCGGCAATTAGTACGGCTTTAGCTACATTGTTCGTGTTACATAATACAGTAAGATTGTCACAGTAAGTAAGATTATTAAAACGGGTTAAACCGTGAACCTCAAAATATTTGTATTTTTACAGGATAAAAATGTTTCATTGGAAAATACTTATTGGGAGTGTAAGGAAATCTTTTGAAGTTGTCACCGTGTTGATGTACTGAATTATTGAAAAACTTTGAGTGTGGTACAGTTACACGTAAAATTTTGTTACCATGAAAAATAACCTGTCCTGAAAAGGGATAAAACTCCTTCACATTTCACAATCACAGTTTGATCTTTCAAATTTTTCATTTAATCTTGCAAAAATACTGCCTTGGAATTGTTCATGTTAGATTTAAAATCCTGTCATGCTCCATCTTTTCAGCAATTGCTTTCGCACTAATGACAGAAGTATTCTGCATGTCTAGTTACACTTCTCTATCCACGATACAAAACAAACGATATGATTGGATGTTCGTAGTCCACTTTGCGTAGTATTTTGTTGATATTATTTCTGCAGATAATGCAATTTCAGATGTTTCTTCCCATTTGCTTTTATACATGTGCCATAAATGGCATTTTCTCTTTTAACATAGCGCAGGAGGCATCGTTTCACCTTTCTGTTGTCCCACCATGTATCTGTGAGTAATACTGCGAAACGGCGTTTTACTTGCACGTACATTTTGTACATAGGATAAACCTCTTCTAATCTCAAAATAAACTAAAAACTGTAGAAAATAAACTTGTAGGGCTTCTAAATGTGTACGATCCCTACGTTTGTACGGCCCCTATGTTTGTACAGACCATATGCTTGTACGGCCACTATATTTGTACGACCCATATGCTTGTGCGGCCCATATGCTTGTACGGCCACTATATTTGTACGACCCATATGCTTGTGCGGCCCATATGCTTGTACGGCCACTATATTTGTACGGCCCATAAATGTGTACGGCCTGGAGAACGTTCTCCAGTTTTCACTAGCGTAGGATAAGTCTTGTATACTTGCTACAATGAAGTGTAATAAAGGATTTTCAAAATTACGTCAATTATATACTAACGAAGCGTTGCGTCAAGTTAAACACTAATAAGTATTTACCAGGAGTTTTATTAATATGTTCTAGCCATACTGGTTCAAAGAAGGTATGCATAAATTTATGGATCCTTGTGTTAAAACCAACGCTACCATGCCTGAGTATGCCACGCTCCCAGTTCATCGCAAAATACACTTTTATATTTGTATTTTTTTACTTTTATATGTGTCAAGAGAATGGTATCCAGAACTTCTTGTTTCTGTCGTAGCGGCTTATGCCATTATCATTGACAGCTAATTACTACAATTATCTAAGAAATAATATAACGATTATTGTAATACTTAAGTGCAGGTCCGTGCCGTCAATCTGTAAACTTTAATATGAGGCGTGTTGCTTTATGGACATCAGTATATGTGCACGATCGTCAATGTTTTGTTGCTACGTTGTCACCAGTACACTACGTGCCCAATCCATTCAAGGGGGAAGCGGCTATGTAAAAAGTGTCGATCCGATAACTGAAAACACACTTCACCATTAGGAAGAGCAAATTTGTAAACCTAAAATCCGATGTTTTCAGTTATCGAGTTCACAACTTAATTAAAAACCTCGATAAAAATTGTCATTTTTAGCAGAGTTGCGTAAAAATTTCACATTTTTTGAAAATGAACTAAAACTCATTCTGTACAAAATCAAAATAAGCTAATTTTGTAGGAAATTCACGAAAAACTACGATGTTTATAATTTGCTTACTACAAGCTGATTTCCACCAAATATGACATTGTTACCCAAATATTGCATACAATGGGTCTCGGGCTTACTTCCTCGACTCAAGTCAATCAATCTGCAAACATTTGCATAAATTATCGCAAACTCAATTTGAATTCCTGAGACTCTTACATGAACAGTTCCAAGATATCTAGTAAGTGTTGTACAAGTCATACATATAGTCGTTTTATTTAGGAACACAGAATAACTTGTACGCCACTTACGAGATATTTTGAAACTGTGCATGTGCAAGTCTCAGCAATTCAAATTGAGTTTGCGATAATTTATGCAAATGTATGCAGATTGATTGACTTGGGTCGAGGAAGTAAGCCCGAGACCCACTGTACATGACCATTTTCAATAGCGCGTTTACATAAGCTGCGAACCAAATTAGTGGTAAAATCTTATTTGTACTACTTTTAAAATCTGAAAATACAGTAATTCACACAACGGCGTTATCTTATGTACAAAAAAATGTGTTCAATAATAATGTATTTCGCCTTTGCTTCGTTCATGCTCATCATTCTGAGCATCAATTTGCTGTTAAAGCGATAAGTTAAATATTTAAATAATAAAGCATAATCTACCTTTCAAAGAAATTTGGAACTTTGCATGTAGCAAAAACTTTTTCTCTTTACCTATACTCAATTCGCAATTGTTTTGTGCAAAATTAGGAGCATGTGCACCTGCTACCCCGAAATAATTTTTACTATATTTGGCCGTTTGATCTGAATTTCATTGGGATACATTCTACTAACTTTTGGTAATTGTTTGGCTACTTTTAGCAAAATTCGTAAACAGACCGATAAACATATTTATTGCATGAATTACTGTGCAGTACGGAAAGTACCGTAGCGTCGTCATTGGGGACCTGGATACAAGGTTGGCTGTGGCGCAGCCAGGGGGGGCAGCCGGGGAAATTGCCCCCCCCCCCTGGAATTCTGGGTACACCAAAAATATAAAATGTAAAATAAATATTATACGATTTTAAAAAATTGGGTAGACCAAATTTCACCTTTAAAAACATTTAATCATGGCTTTTTTTATTTAATGTAAAACTTGGTAGCTGAAAACTTCATTACTAATCTAAATTTATCATTGAAGTTGTGATAGATTTAAGGACGTCACTTTAAGTTAGTTAATTGTTCATCATTTAAAGATTACGATAAGGTAAAATGTAGTACTAGTACGGAAAGCGCTATTTATGATCGAGTTACAATATTTGATTCAAAATCGATTTTTCACATTTACAAGAAAGAAAAAGTAATCTTCGTGTTCAGCTCTAAAGCGGTGGGCTGGTGTTACAGTTTCAGGGTATAAATATTCAAATGACAATTTTATTACTTATTACAATTCAAATAAACTGTCTTTTCTTTTCGCAAAACCCTACTTAATTAAAGTACGCATTTGTGCCAGTAGTGTAGACCCTTTTAAATGCAATTGATTACGTTGAAAAATGCAAAATTACACTATATATTTTGGTCTGGCTGTGCCACTGAAAGTTAGTTGGACGGCTAATATATACACGTGTAATTTTGCAGACAAATGGCTTGATTGATACCTCAAATTCCGAAAAAATGTTGCACAACATAATACTTATCTTAATTTTAGCACTTTAACGGTTCCATTCCCTCATACTGCTGTATATTAGACTGACCTTTGAACAGCGAAAACAGTTGTGCAGTCTTAATGAAAAAACATTTTTTGACATTTTTGTATAATCAGTATTTTTCGGATTTTGTTGACATTATTCTACCATTGACGGTGTTCTAAAATAACATATACATGTTATTTGTGTCCCTTCTTTTTGAAAAGATGCGCAGCTAGCATTTGAGGAGAAAATAAAAACGGTACACTGACACCTATGGGGATTAATAACGTGAAAATTGCCTTCTTCGAAAGGATAAGTACTTTTCAATTACATTACTAGTTGTAGCAAAGGCTAATTGTTGTTAAGCGTATTTGGAATTTAATTAAATGTAAGCATGCATTCGTTTCGTTTCCGTCCAAATTTACTTTTGATGTAATACATTTGGACTGTATACATAATATACTTACAATGTGCATTTTTTATTTCATGAAATATTTCACTGACATGTTTTGCATTACCCGCTATAATATCAAAACTTATAAACGCAAAACTTATTTCAATAAAAAGTGGATCTGTTTAGTAAATCTTCAAACTAACGAGATAATTAGCGTTAATCTAGCTCATGCATGCAAATAATAACACCGACAACTTTTCATTTAATTTTATCCAATTAAATCAGTTGGTTTAATCCACATTTGAAAAATGTGATTCCGTGCGTGCTGAAGCTGAAGATAGAGATGTGTCATCATATCAATAATTTGTCGACAAGGAACAAATAAAGCGACTTGCTTGAGTCAATTAGGAAATTGCTTGTCTTGGTAACCACGTAAACTCACGGAAATGATTAAACTGTTAATGACTTCAAGATTTGCATTCTTCATTACAAAAGAAAAACTTTTAGCATTGCCACTAGAGTTTTTAAAAGAGGTTTTCCCCCATAGAGCATTTTCTGGGCGTCAGCATATCTTTAGCTTTGGGCAAAGGAAGAACGCAGCGAGGACCTCTATGTTGTGTTACATCTCTTTGTTATCTAAAGTGGCTTTAACACCGTCTGTACATAGAGGTACTAACCAGTGTGTGATGTGTGACGTATTAACCAGGTCAAGTTCGCTTTTTCCTTTTTTGCCTTTTCGTAGAAGCAAGAATAAAATAGTTCGAAAATATACTCCAAAACGCATTTTGTATTCACTACTATTGGGACATCATCAACTTATAAATCGGTTACCGAAGAGGGTACTGACTTAACACCTACGCTCGTGGAAAATTTTATATTGAGAATATTATTTAAAAAGGACAGATGTTGTTACTGGGTATGTATTGGGATGTTGGCAGAAATGACATCTATGTAAGCTTTTGAATACGGCGCTTATTGTTATTGCAATTTTTATCAGAAAATTCCTTTCACAAAATTGTTGTAAACATAAGTTGCCGAAAGTGATGAAATTTGACGCTATTTATTTTTTTAGCATAAACTGTGGATTCCGCATACTAGCAGATAATTAGAGTCTAGCGCTTCGTAGTTGGTAGTATTTTCACCGGTAGCTGGCGTAGGAAGCAATTGTCAGAAGTTAGCATTCATGTTGTGGAACTGTTTTTTTCGACAATATCCCGGTTGCTGTAATTTGCTAATGTTTGAATTATTTGAAAAAATATCTATTGGAACAACGAAGGGGCTGAGGAAGCCGAACGTGAATTTGAATATTCTGCTTTTGGGATATCATAAATGGCTAACTATAAATCTGCAAATTTCATAGTTTGTACTGTAGTACAACGTTTGTGGTAAGACATTATGTTGTCTTCAAATGCGAATATTTGATATGGTGTTATCGGTCAACGTCTTTCTTCGTTGTTAACGTTACAGCAGGTCTACGGTGAAGACACACTAACATTTGGTAGATGTATATAACGGATTTGGTTTGGAGTCAATCATACTCCTACACCTACACCTTTTGCCATTTTTAATATTATATCGTGCTGTACGACATTTCTAGCAGTAAGATTACTAATTTTATGCAAAAGGTTGGTCACTACTGCATGATGGTACCGAGGCGCTATATGATACAGCTAAGAAATAGAATCTACCGCGATAAATAATGTCACATGTTAAAGCATAGTTTAAAATAGATAAAAGGTACTATAAATGTATTTAATCAAACGCTACTAATTATATAACAGAAAACTGACATAGCATAATATGCAAAATAAACCAATAACATCAGCATTTTTTAGATAGTATTACATTATTCGTTTGAATTCATTCGTACTATTTACACAATCTAT
>JAHZNE010003757.1:0-21295 GCA_027744055.1 Callyntrura sp. NNG-2020
CAGAAACAAATACACACACACACACACACACAGAGAGAGAGAGAGAGAGAGAGAGAGAGAGAGAGAGAGAAGGAGAAGCTATTATTTTTCTATGGCGTACAGCTCCGACGATGATGGCGTACAGCTAGTGGTACTTTGAAAAGAGAGAACTGCTGCTTTAAAAGTGACTGACTATCCAAAAAAAAGAGTAGTAATGCTAAAGCTAACAAAAATGTTGCTTCTTCCCCCTACCATCCAGCATACTTTTTTTGTCAAGAATTGCGTTTTGTACGTGTACGCACACTCTTCCTCATCATCGTCGTCATCGTCATCATCATGATTCTACTTTTATGCTCCTACATTACTCTCTCTCTCTCTCTCTCTCTCTTTCTCTCTCCCGTTTCATTGTGTACTTTGTAATACACGTTACGTTTCTCTGTACTTTGTATTTTTTCGAGCCGTCGGAAGTAAAAACATAAGTAGAATCGAATGAAAAAGAATGCCGAGAGCAGCAGTGTGTAGCAGGAGCCAGCAAGAAATAAAAAACCTTGTCTGGCAGAACGTCCTTTCAGTCTTTCTTTTCCCCCCTCTGATCCCGAGTCCTTCCTAAAAACAGGGAGGGATGTTGATGTTGTTATATTTCAGTTGGTACTACCACTCTCTACCAAGTGCGTATATAGTTGCTTGTTTAAACCGAGAAATTGGAAAGATACATTAGCTCTCTCTCTCCTAGAAATAGTATATATCGGCAGGGAGGAAAGTGTGTATGCACACACACAGTAGCTGGCGCTTTTTCAGAAATGAAAAACCCTTGTCAAAAAGAGAAACCGGAGAGGAGGCTTCGGCTGTTCCACGCATACACGATAGCACAAGGAATGTACGTAATTGTGCCTTTTATTTCCATCACTGGGCCAGAAAGAGCTTGGCTGTGTTTTTACTCCTTTTTGAACTTGAGCGTTCTTTTGCGAGTATCGTCCAAAAAGGCTTTTAAATGCATTATCATTCCGTTCTTCATTTAATGCCATTTACCGTGTCTCTCTGGCTTTTACATGAATGGAATATGTGTTTTCCTTTTTCTTAAAAAAAATGTTTCTAAAAGGGAAAACTGCTAAAAAGCCCCCAGTCTCAGGGTACCTGAAGCGGCAGTTGTGGTAGCAGTAACAGCAGCACAGTAGCACAGAAACGTACAAGCTTACATGTATATCGCTTTATTATGTAGTATTCATTATCGTGACATCGTCGCCCTACCAAAGAGAGAGAGAGAGAGAGAGAGAGAGAGAGAGAGAGAGAGAGGGAATCTGAGAAAAGTTGAAGTTGTGGTGTTATATGTTGTTGCTACTCCCTGAAAAAAGTGACTTGTTCAGATTGCACTTACTAACACTCACAATCACAAACAAACATATACCTTGTGAGTAGTGTGCATATGTTACGTATATAAGGTAAACTTCTTTGACTCTCTCTCTCTCTCTCTCTTCTCCCCGTTTACACGTATGTAACTGTGCTGTTGTTGGCTGTTCATTGGAAATAATCACGTTTGCTCTGTCAAAAATAAAGCATGTTATACGTCGCTTTTTCGAACATACACGGAAAAAATGCTGAGCCAGTCTTGAGTAATAGCATCGTCATCTCTCTCATCGGCAGTCAAGCCGGGGAGCACACAAACACAGAGGAAAAATTGAGAGAGAGAGAGAGAGCAAGGAAGGTATATAAAATTGCATTGTAGGCGAACGGCTTATTATATATCATTCCCAGCGAAGATGGTGTCCTTTGAGTGTTTGTTAACTGTGTGAACCCTCTGTGCGGCTTATTAGTATTTCCAGGAATGTATGTATGTGGGCTTGCATGGTTCGAAGAACAAAATACTCGTACATGTAGGCATGCATACTAAAGCTAGTGTCTGCCTCCATTCTGGGGGAGTAGTAACAATAAGAAGGAGAGCCGAGGAGAAAAAGAATAAGGAAGTAAACAGAGCATAATGTATAATAGCAGAGGGAGAAGGGGAAGAGAAAAAAAGAACTTTACACACGTACCTTCTTCACCCCCTCACATATTATGTACACGTACATACACGGAGTCCAGAATATTATCCTTTTTTGCTGGAAATCGAGTCTCTCTCTCTCTTACATCTCTCTCTCTCTCTCTCACTTACTATGTGTATGTCTGTGCGTAACCATGGGAACTGGAGTCTGCGGACTCTGAATCTCCTATACTACTAGGAACACTCTACTGCTAGATCGAATTCTTGTCGCTTCTCAAAGCACTCATATACACACACACACATATACATACCATCTTTCATATAGACATTCTCTCGCAACAGAACCACAGTCGGTATCATGATGTTGGTCGTTTTGGACTTGTGTAATAATGCAGCTGCTTCTTCTCCTCCTGACGACGGTATTGTTGTAGTAAAGTTGGCCCGACCGACCAGAACCTAAACTAAAACCGACCGACGCAGAGAGGTGCTCTCTCTCTCTCTCTCTCTCTTTCTCTCTTCTCTCACTGTTTTTGTTATTTCAAAAGAAGAACGAGTGCAACACAAAGTGTTGTATAGAGAAACATCTACTTTACTAAGGAAACAGCAGCAGCAGCAGCAGCAGCAGTGCTCCTGATAAATGGTACCATTCTCCAAACTCTCACTCACTCTCACTTTCTTCCCTTTTTCTCCCCTCTCCCCGCTTTTTGTTTCCTACATTATGTGAATGTCTGAGTCTCCTTGCCTGCTGCCAGTATACTTAGTATTATTAAAGCCATTTTCAGTTTCACCCTTGTCGTCTCGTTTCTTTTTCTCTCGTTTTTTTTGCGATTTATACTCTGACTATACCTCCTGCACCACCACCACCACACTGCTATTACTTACACCCTGCAACTTTCTACATCCCTGCTTCCTTTTTTGGTGTAGCTCCCAACGACCCGACCAGGAAAAAGGCATCCAGAAGAGATCCAGTACACAGTGGCTGCTACTCTGTGTGCTATCATCGTTCATTCCTCTCTGGTTCCTTTAACTTGCTTCCTTATACCACTACTACATTATTGGTGTTGGAGGGACTACTGGAAGGTATGCTAGGTTACTACCTACTACTACCGCCTCCCCTGTTCTGTTGTGGTAGTCAGTGATACAGCTTCTCTGTACAGACACACACCAAACAACAGCATTCCGTTCATCCGCCTGAATTTTGCAGTGGTGCTTCTTCCTTGGAAAACTCTCACTCTAACTCGCTATTCCGCTCCCTGTCCTTTTTTCCCAGTGCGTTCCCTTTCTCTCTTCAGCAGCGTATAATCATCTCTCGGCTTAGTCGCCGTCCCAACCTATTCCAGCATTTTTGTTTCTGCACAGCTTCTCCTACCGCTGCTGACTGGTTGGCAAGTCAAGAAAGATAAAGACGGGAAGAGAGCGAGAGAGAGAGAGAGAGAAAGAGAAGGAAAGTGAGTGTGTCTCCGTGTGTATGTGTGGTGAATGCTGGGGGAAGACTTGAAAGGAAGAAGAAAGCAGTCTGTTGTATTTCTTGACAGTAGCATCCTCGATCTCGGTGTGGTGATGTTGTCGTAGCTGCGTTGTTGTTCTTTCGGCACATCATTCCTTTACAGTATTCATTGTTACCCCGACTTTCTCTGTAGTTCCATTCTCTGTTCACTGTTCTGAACATCCACCACTGTTCTCTGCTTGGTTCGCTGTGAGGGACACTCGCATATACAGCGCTGTGGTCTTGTCAAAAAATAGTAATAACAACAGCAGAGGCTGTGGCAAAAACAACAACATTGATAGCCGCGGTGGTGGTGTGAGGTCGGAGAAAAGGGAAACAAAGGTAAACGTCAAATTTTGACAGGAGTGCTTGATTGAAATTGAGTCGTATGACTCGGGGTTTCGTGTTATTGTTCATCAGTTTCAATTCTACTGATAATCCTTTCATGTCGATCTTGATTGCTCAATTGCTATCCGAAACGCTCACTGTTATTACCTAAAACAAAAGTCGTATGACAGAAAGTATAGTTTTTTTCCGTGTACGAAACGAATTGATTTCCCATTTCGAAAGGGAATGCGCGTGATGATCGTTGAAATAGTTTGTTAATTGTGGGTGTGGAATTGGCGAAAGCTTGGGATTTATTTGAATACCTGATCAAAGATCAAACCAATCATACAATATACATATATACATATAATTACTATCAGTGAACTGTTTCTTGAGTGTGTGGCGTTTGAAAGCTGGTATTACGACGGTTTGAAATTAAAAATTGGTGCAAGAAAAAATTGTTTTACCGACACACTCGTTTTTTTTCGGGTTTGTTAACACGCCCGCTTAAAAAAATAAACCGGTCCAGTGTTTTGTAACAGTGAACACAATAGAAAATCCTGTAACAATGGGTGGTGGACAGCAGGTCCACGTGGCAACTGTTGAGTCCGAGGTCGAAGGCTACAAAAAGATCTCGGAGGCGGCCACCCTGCCCCTTGCTGAGAAAAAGCAGGGCAAGTCTAAAGAGGAGAAGCCGAAAAAGGAGAAAAAAGAGAAAAAGAGTAAGAGCGTCACTGTTGTTGAGCAATCTGGAGGATCTGCTGGCGCCGCTCCGGAGGAGTTTCCACTCCCTCCTCCTGAGGACACTCTACTCAACATCGTCGTTCTGAATAGGTGAAAGCAAAAAATATATATAACTAAATCCTTGTTCAAATAAGCTTACTTTTGTTAGTTAGATACATAGTTTACCTCTAATCCGATCTCATCTCCCAATGAAAAACAAAACCCTCGGCTACTTTCCTCCTGGTTTTTCTATTAATAAGCTTAGCTTGTTCCTACCCCACATCTTGCCTGCCTAATCCCTCTATTTACTTTCCTCGCCGCGAACTTTTGCATTCCAGTCACACTTCATCCATTTTTATCAGGTAAACAACGTGCCGACTTTATTATTATCAGTCGGCAAAATAGTCCTGCCAATTTATCCCTTTTTCAACCATTTAAATTCATTCAAGCATGTCTTTAGACAGTCCCGTCACGTTCAGCAGCATTTTCACACAAACACACACACATACAGAGAGAGAGAGAGAGAGAGAGGCCGAGAGAAAGAAAGAATTACTCTCCCTTTGAAACTACAATACGATTTTGTGGTAGCGGTGAACTAATTTTTTCGCCGTACTTGGTTTCCCCTAATTAAATCAAGTCCATCTACACAGCAATGCCACACGGACGTAACTTTTAATTACATTATTTATACCAGCAACCCCATTATTTGTAGCTGTAGCTGCAACCCATGCCCTTTTCCTTGCTGTCTGCGTGTATCTTTCCACTTATATCGGTGTGGCGGCCACAACCAAGAACCAACACCGCACAGACACATATTTATGTAAATACGCCCGCTTTCTTTCGGTCGCTCATCCATCACCCCAAGTACTCAACTGTCTACGTGTAAAGTTGTTGCAGTTCGTTAGCTAAAATCCGCTCTTGTCTCTGTTATCTGCAAACAGAAGCTGATTGAAGTGGATGCTCATGTATGTGGAAACGACAGCTTCACTTTATACACAATTTGGCCTGCAGCAGATGCATATTTAAATGGAAAGATTTTTCCTGTGATAATAAACACGTAGTCGTAAAAAAAAATAACAGCAGCAGCAACACCAACAAATGTTGGCAGGTTCCCTCCTTTTCGACTGACAGGACAGGACACACAACATCATAAAGCGATTGAGCAGAGAGAGAGAGAGAGAGAGAGGCGCATACATTCCGATAATTATTTACAGCGTAATGCAAGCAGTCAGACAAATCACGGCACTCATGAAACATGCAGTGGAGACCTTACACACACTTTTCTCCTTGTCGGACATACAAGTAGCAGAGGAGTAATAGCAAAGAACCCTAAAACTTGTCCACAGAATAGGTAGCATTCTTTATAGATATGTTAAAATGAAGGATAAATACGGGGGATTTAGACTGGTTCCAGGGTGCATGCACACGCAGAAATTACACCGACCTGTATAATTATTGTGGGGGAAGTATAGCTCGAAATTTCGACAGGATTATAGTGATACTTACTACTAAGCATAAAATTATGTTGTTGCTGCTGCTGCTGATGATGATGATGATGGTGATGATGACGACAATGATAAATTCATGGGTGGTTGTATTTCCCTTTGTCGCAAAAAGAAACCTGTCGAGCGCCACACACACCCCATTGCACTACAGGTCTCAAAATTACGATTATTGGTTTTATTTGTCGAAGGATTACGTACTTTACGTTGTTTACTGGGCAAAGTTTCACGATTTGCAAACTACACGTGCCCCTTTTAAACGCCCAGTACCCACTACTAATACTACTCCGGCTCGGGTGTTACGGTACTAGCACACTAGTTTCCGTAAACCATAAAGCGGAGCAGTGTGGGAGAAACGGTAGCAGTAAAAAGTTTTTTTGTGGGGCTGGCCGTTGAAATATTCATGGGAAGATAGATGCAAAATGGACAAAAATGTGGCTCGTTTCCATTTTGCTAACCAGAAGAAAGTGGTTAAACCCACTGAAGTGGATAAGTAAGTAGAAAAACGCATGTAGGCATACTTGACAGAGTGGAGAGATAGATATGTGAGAGGGCAATGGCGCTTTTGGTGTTGCTATTGTTCCACCACCACTGCCACTCTCGCACAAGTAAAACTTTAAGTAATGAGATGAGAAGATGAAGTGAAAGAAAGAAGAAGAAGAAGCAGCCGCAGCAGCAGTAGCAGCAGCAGACGAAAAAGGTTTAAAAAGGTCCTATTTAGCATATAAAATGCTAATCGGACTTTTCTGCCGAGCAGCAGCAGCAGTGGTGCTGGTGTTTTATTAATCTATTTTTCTACACGGGCGCTGCTGCTGCTGCTGCTGGCCAACAGCAGCGTCTCTCTGTCTGAGACAAAGGGAGTGAGAGAGAGAGGGAGAGAGAGAGAGACTCTGAGTAGACAGCGACAACATTAATCAATTTCACTGTTTACATTTTCTTACCACTTACTCTTATGTTGCTACCACGACACTCTTTTGTGCACTTGTTTACAGAGAGAAGTAACTGTGTCATTATAATAAGAGCGATATAATAATAATTACGGGCAACTACAGTTAGCCTGTGTTAAATACTCCCGCTATGTTGTTGTCGTTGTTGTTATTGTTGTTGCTGGGCATAAAGGAGAGGTACATATTTTTTTTATTATTATTAGTCGTTGTTTAATTGGCATGAAAGGAGAAACAATAGGGTAACCCAAATATTAAATATTTAGAAGAAAAAAAACGTTGTTAGTTATAATTTTATTCGTTGTGTGTACAGCTAGTGGTAGTAGTAACTCACTAACGAGCCAACCAAAACAGTTGTTGTTCCTGTTTATTTTCTTTTAAAAATGGATATAATTGTTGGTTTGTCAGAGAGATTGTGCGCAATATTCGCTCCCTCTCGAAGTAGAAGGAAAATTTATTATGTTGGAATATAATATACATATGTGCTTATGTGTGTGTGTGGGTTCTCAGCAGGCAGAGTGGAGTTGAGCAAAATGCATTGGTTTTATTTAGACGTCTTGTTGCCATTCGTGCCTGTCTTTTATTTTACTCCAGTTTCATCTATCCACACTCTCGCGCATATGTAAACACAAGTTGGCTCTCTTCTTTTCGTGCTTGAAATAAAAGAGAAAGAGAGAGTCATATTCGATTTATTCATTTTGTCCGTGTTCTATGAAAATTCATGGTATGAAATTCTTGACATATACACATATATACCCTCAGAGGGAACGGGCATGCAACTCGAATAAAATGGAAATGCCTTTCACATAGCGATTTCAACGACGATGACGACGACGAGCACGACTGACTGACGGACTTGCTCAAATTCTCTCTCTCTCTCTCTCTCTCTCAAAATTCCTGAGCAGCGACAGCAATACCAATACCACTAACCAACGTGGTTTAATTCTCGCTCTCTCACAGTTTGTCTCTTCTCCTTACTTTTCTGTGTACATCGGTCATACAGCCAAAGTTTAAAATATTTTTTTTAGTTTACCCTTTATACTCCACATTATATAGCCTGTACTACCTATACATATCTCCACATTCTGTAAAAGTTTGTAGTAGTCCTGTGTGGTATGCAGAGAGAGAGAGAGAGAGAGGACACTTTGTAATATCATTTACTCGAACCGTACTTAGAACTAAAGAGAATATACATATCTCCACATTCTGTAAAAGTTTGTAGTAGTCCTGTGTGGTATGCAGAGAGAGAGAGAGAGAGGACACTTTGTAATATCATTTACTCGAACCGTACTTAGAACTAAAGAGAGAGAGAGAGCGAGAGTATAAATGAATACATTACGGACGTCGTCGCTTAATGCGGTTGAGGAAGGGTGGATTTTTGGGAGTTTCGTATCATAAAAATGCATCGACTCATGTGTTTTGCTGTGTGTGAAGCCCCACAGAAAAAAGTGACTTGGTCTCTCTAGTATCCTGAATAGCCTTCCTCATTTCAATGTATGTACGCTCGAGAATGCATTAGAAAATGTCCTGGGTAGAAGGTATGCTACCAATTTTTTTTTTGTGCGAATAAAATAAAAAATATTTTGGAAAAATCCTATTTTTTATAAGTATGCTTACGTGTGTGGAGTATTGATGTTTCGTCCATGTGGCCTTTGTTAGTGTTATTGACGGATTGGACAGAATGCGCGTCTCTCTCTCTCTCTCTCTCTCTCGAGCTGCCCATTATTGCGTTATACATATGTAGATAATAGGTACATGCGTACCACGTATACTCGTATACCTACATCCCTGTGTTATACAGAGACAGAAATATTGTTCCCTATATTACATGTGACGTTGTTGGGAAAAAAGCGATATGGTAGAGAGGCAGCTTTTTTACGATTGTTTTTAGTGCATAGCATGTTAGGTCTTTGCTCTGTTTAGACTTTTTTGCATAACAACAACACCAACAAAAAGAGCACTGTCGCCGCCACCACCCTCACCAACAGCCAGCTTGCAGTTGAATTTTTTTTTCCAAGCTCAATTTCGAATGCACACGCAGTAGTCGCTGTTGTGGTGGAATATCATGTCATTACAAAAAAACCATTACTTACTTCTCTTTCTTTCGCTCTCTCTCTCTCTCTCTCTCCCTCTTTCTTTCTCATTTAAACTGTTGTTGACGCGTAGCAAAATAACAATATTGGCGTCGTGGGCAACAATAACCGTATAAAGGGAAAAAGTTATTACGAGAAGCTATGATTATTGCCAAGAGAGAGAGAGAGAGAGAGAGAGGGAAAGAAAGAAGAAAGAGCAGCGGATAGACATTATGCAAGAAAACGCAACGTGATGCGATACACACGTCGTCGTCGTCGGTTGGTGAATAGCCTGATTGTATCACTACTTTTGTTTTCGTTATGTCGTTACGGACCGAAGCTCTGCCAGTTGACCGATGGGCATAAAATAAAGCTTTTCTTAAAGTCTGCACATTTCACGTTTTTTTCTTCCTTCTGTTGTTGTTAGGCTGATAGCATGAAAGTGAGCAGGAGCAGCACCAACACCAACAACCCATTTTAAAGCTTCTTCCCTTGAACAGCGCACACAGCAATCCATGCAAATGTAGTAATCCAACTAATAGCTAATCAACATGTAGCCCAAAGCTGAATATACCTAGAGACGTATGACAGCGCGCGGTACAATATTGTAAATAGACCTGTAGGCTGTAGGGAAACATCGATATCCCTCGTTGGTACGTACTACGGACACAATGCATTTAATGTGTCTTTGGTCGACACACACACACACACACACACATGTATGCATGTACATTATCAAGCGTCCTTTTTTCGCTGCTGGTTTGCATTAACGTCAAAAATTGCTCTCCATTTGTTGTTGTTGTTGACGTCGTCGTCGTCGTCGTCGTCACGGCGGGCCTCATAATATCGCGAGGTGGACAGGGACACTTTTTTGCGTTTCACCACCACCACCACCATCATCATCCTCAAAACCACCGAAGCAACTCACACTCGCTGCGTATTCCTCTTTTGAGCAGTCATCAATGAGCTTTTAGTTGAGTCCGAACAGCGTCCATGCGTGGATTGCGCCCTGTTTGCATGTGGAGGTGTTTTGTTGTTGTTGTTGTTGGTGCTGTTATGTAGTGCATGTTATGTGGTTACAGTGCGCTTTCTGGTTACGTTTGTTAGCATGTTGGTGCCATACAGACTGACAGTCATTTGTTTGTCTGGGGATTCTGGTTGTGTTTTTGGGGTTCCACAGTGAAAACGAATTTTTTTTTCTCGAAATATCGTGTTCAAAACATTTCAATAACAAAAACAGTCTCATCTCCCGCTCACTCACTCTCTCTCTTCCTTTTGTCTTGGGATTTGTTTTTTTCTTGGCGAAAACAACCCTGTACCCCCGTCGACGACAACAACAACAACAATCGTGTTTCCGTTAATGTGGGGCATCATTAGTGAAATCCGTCTTTTTCTTTGTTCCCTGTAATAACAGCGCGTCAACAACAACTTTTTCTTTGTTTCATTATTACGATGGTGTTTCCTCCTGAGCAGATTACTTCGGATGATGAGACGATTGAGGACAGTCCAGGGAGATCCTAGAAATAAAGAAGAGGCCACGGATCAGTGTCTTGTTAGCCCGCCAACCAATAGCAGTCTTTCGTTTACCGAGTGAAACACAACCTGCTGGAAACTTTTTTTTTCCTTTCCTGTGGATGAAGTGTGTTGTTGTTGTTGTCGTTGTTTCTGTCGTTTTTCTTGCTCAGGTTGCTAGTTAAAATTAAGATAGATAATTCGGTAATCAAGGAAATTGAAACGTGTCAAATATCCTAATTGGATTTGTAATTGTGGCCGTCCAAACGACGCAAAACAACAAAGTATCATAATGACGTGGTTGGAAGAACCTATGAAAGGGTGCGCATACTCACTTTTCTAAATATTTTTTTTTCTCGTGTAAATTTTCCCCTGTGTGAGAGAACCTACAACTACAAGCACTCTCACACAGGATCCTCCTAAATATTGCTTAATTCACTCGCCAAGTTCCTCCTTGACAACGGGTGGTGTAGAGGGTCCCTTTTTTATGCTGCGAGTGCTCCGAGATTCATTATTTAGGGGCAGCTAATGCATTGCTTCGGTTATTTATGACTACTGCGTGCAGAGTGTATTACACACTCACTCCTTTGGAAAGAATAAAAAAAGAAGAGAAAACCAGTTGTAGGAAACTTTATTTCAACTTGGTAGGATGAGAGATAGAAATTATTTTACAGTGTGCGTCTATACAGTCTGTTGTTGTGGTCAGTTGTCCACTAATCCCTCTAGAGACACACGCAGACAGACACACGTTCTCTCTTGGTCATTACAACTAGTAAAAGTTAAAGGAGAACCTTACTTTCCAACCAGCTGTCGCTCTTACACCAGTTCCCTTTTTCCTCTTGTTGTTCTAATGGCACTTTACCCACGTAGGTTCCTATATATGGAACCAGGATGGAGCTGGAGAGGGAAAGAAACGGCCTATTATGTATGATTTCGCTACGTAGATACATACGCCATGTGTCCGTGTAAAAGTAAAGATATGTTGGGGCCTTGGTGTTTCCTGCGGAATGATGGCTCCACTCTCTCTCTCTCTCTTTTTTAACTTTCTCCCCTTCCCCCACTGGACTTCTTGGTCAATTCTTGCGAGAGCAATAACATCCTGGCCCGTCTATAGGTATAAAAGTGTCAGATTATAGGGAGACCGGAATTGCCCATCTGTTTCTCTCTTCCTGCCTGTGAAAATATACAATGGCTGCGTAACATGTACATGTTATATGCATCGTGTGTCACGGGGTGCGATGTGACGCGCTGCTGCTACAATAACACCTTATCAAGCAGTTTGATACGAGTTCATGCATGCCTCAACTCTCTATCATCGCTCTACGCAGGAACTAGTTTATAGCCAAAAGTCGAGAGAAAAATCGTCTCTGGGCATTTGCCCTGACGCTGCAGCTACATTGTACCGACGCTCGAGTCGTAATTGTAATATGCATTAAAAGTGAGGGACTACTTTTGGAGGCCAAACTTTACTCGAATTAGCGTAGAGTCATAAAGTGTTTGGAAGGGACGCCACTTCAAAATTAATTATAGCGTTCTATTTCCTTTTTTCACGGGGCCTATAATAGGTAATTATTATTATTTCTCATTATTCACTCTTCAGTGCACTGGGGCCGTCGGACAGAGAGAGGAGGAAGCTGCATGGCGCCTAGTAAAAAAAATATTGGGTCATATTTATCAAGTGTGCAGCAGCAAGGGCGATATTCAAAGTAGAAACCACGGTGGTGTGGTTATATTATTATATGCGTGTATATGACGCAGTTGTACACATTTTCTTCTATTCCGCCTGTCATTGGTACTATTGACCAACGACCAGAGTAGTACAATATAGCAGGGAATTTAGCAAACTGAAACCATTTTAGCCAACAAGTTAGTTTAGTTACATACCTATCAAGGTAGACAAGTTCATTGTTCTTCCTGTTGTCTCGCAGCTACTGCTCTGCTCTAAAAAAAACCTAAAATTAATGTGCCTCTCTCTCTCTCTCTCTCTCTCTCTCTCTCTATAGGTGTGTGTATGTATGTGTGAGTACCTACGTACACTTCCGATACGAAGCTCTGGCGTGCAAAAAAACTGTAGACTTTTATTGTTTGTTTGTGTGTAGCAATAAATACACAAGGAAAATGTAATAAAACCGAGCAATATCCGTTTTCCAAACAAGTTAAGCAATGAATAAAAAATGAAATGTACGCAAAACATGCAGCAGTCCAGTCTGTATATGCACCTATACATGTTGTGTTTACAAACCAGGCTTTTAAAACTTACAAAGGGAATCGCG
The DNA here is from genome assembly GCA_027744055.1 of Callyntrura sp. NNG-2020. NCBI lineage: Eukaryota > Metazoa > Arthropoda > Collembola > Entomobryomorpha > Paronellidae > Callyntrura > Callyntrura sp. NNG-2020. The sequence continues at coordinate 12,797 of JAHZNE010003757.1, forward strand.
CCACACAAGTATACAAGGTATCGAGGGCGGTTGTTATTCATCCGGCATACCAATAGCAAGTTATTAGTAGTAATAATAACGAGAACAGTAAATAATAGTAGGATACTACCAGATAAAAATTGTATGCCAGTCACAATTCTCTCTCTCTCTCTCTCTCTCTCTCTTTCTCTCTCTTTCTCTCTCTTTGGTTTTGTACGATCCGGAAGGGAAAATATTAGCACAGCGTTTTTATCTATGGCAACAAAGCAGCAGTGGGAGTCGGTAGGGAAATGTAGACAAAGAGGAGGCATACGTGTTGCAGTGGCGCTGCAACGCCAGCAAAATCGTTGGAGGCAAGAAGAAAAGGAGAGAGAAAGAGAGAAGAAAGAAAGTATGAAAAAGACAAGCCAAGATGAATGCCTATCACTTGTTTTCACAGCCAGAAAAGAAAAGAAGAATTCCCTCTCCTGTTGGCATATTACTCTCAGTCGAATGGAATTAAATTAATGCCAGAGGAGCAAAAACTAGGAAGAGTAAAACTACAGCTTTCTCTCTGATGTGGATGTATGTATGTAGGGACTTTGTGCGAGCACTATACGTGAATTCATTAAGAGGCTTTAATATTATAATATTTTTTTATATCTGATTTATGGTTCCCCGTGGAACCTTTCATCTAAACTAGCTTATAATTAGAGTGAAACCCAATTTACTTGCTGAGCCGCAAAATTTGGCAGGGGTTTGCTGATGTGTATGCTTTTTTACCCGAACCGCAGGATAACTCAGTTGATTTTTCCTATTTTGGGGGAGGAGGATTTCCAAAGACCCTCTGGAGATTGAAGACTTCCCGGGGAAGAAGACATTGAGCACTTTTGTGTGTGCGTATATGTGGGTTTTGAACACTCGAGTGAATCGACAAGAGCGATAATTTTAGGAGGTTGTAAACGAATTAGATTACACACACCCGCAGCATATTGCTTTTTCAATGGGAGCACCCCTTCCCTCCCTATTTCCTTTCGATTTTGAACGATGATGGTGTACACCGCAATAGCGCTTGAGTGTTCTGATTAGCTTATCAACATAATTAAGGAAGTAGATTGAAGCGGAGTTTTGTGTAAACAGCAGGGAAAATGAGGAACGTCGTGAGTGGGGGAAAATACCTAAGCGTGCTCGCAACTCCTCGGAAACGGCTTAGTTTCCTGTGTGATAGAGCTAGGCACTTGAGGGAGCTCACAGCTCAAGAGGTTATTGTACGCTTCCCAACAACTATTACTACTCTACGAGGGATAGACGTGTCAGGGTGAAGAAAAATAAAAAGGGAAGACGCGAGCAGACTATATACATGCTCCACACGACGAAGAAGGAGATGATGATACTACAAATGTGAAATAATATATTAAATCTCTCTATTTACAAGATAAAAGGGCAAATCAAGCAAAGGAAGTTGAAATTGTACGGGTGGTGATGTGTCTACTCGCTCCTCTTGTCTTTCTCCCATCGCGAAATTTAACGCAGTCATGCGGAGAGAAAGCATCATCGGAATCGGCGTCATCATCATCTTTTTTTTTCTTCCTTTCTCCCGATTGCAAAACGCTTTATCAAAGAAAAGGAGAGAGAGAGAGAGAGAGAAAGAAAAAAGAACATCCATCGCATGGTAGTCCTACTAGTCATGGTGTGAGAATGTGTTGGTTTACGCCTGTACATCTCCTTCCTGGAATCTTTTTTTTTTGCGAGAAAGACGGGAACAAAAGTAGCCAAGTCACGGAGCGCTCGTTGTCTGCTACTATTTATATTTTATTTGGGGTGCTTTGCACTTTATAGCCGTTTTCCTTTTTCGTGTGTCTGTGTGGGAATCGTTATTTTAAATGGGGAGAGTATGTGGGTCGAATATAAGGGAGCGCATTTTGGGTAATTTTGAGACTTCCTGTATTTACCAATCAGGGTTAAAAACAGGGGGATTTTTAAAGGTCTTTCTATTTTTTGCTTGTATACCCACGCTCTTCCCGAGGCAAGGTGAAATAAGAGAAAAGAACATTTCGTCGGGTTTTCCCACTCCTATTTGGTTACATACGCGGTAGTACCCATACAACCTGTCTTTTCGTATAAACGAGTAATTTTATTCGGGGAGACAAGGAGAATGGTTGTCATAAATGGTTTCCGGTTAGAATGTCATGTTTTGCCTGGGGGTTCCACCTCCATAAAATTGGAATACTTAAACGTGTCATGTTTCCACCTGATACGACGGCATACATATTTATACATTCCTAAAAATGCACACCGGCAGCAGCTCCGCATTTTACAGAAAAAAAAAGCAGCGAAACTGTAAACCCTCTACGCTTTGGTGGTTGCTACGCGAAAAGGATGGAAGAGTAATGAAGGATGATAATAATGATGATGATACTTATGTCTCTGTGTTTTTTTTCTGTTTTCTCTGTACAGGACCTCCCTATTCATCATTACGAGTGCTCTCTACTGCAAACTTGCAGTGATCGTTTGCTTGGCATTTCTTCTCTCAGAAGTAATCACTCTCAACATACCCCTCTACTTCTTTGAGGTAAGTCTCTTTCAAGAAATTGTGTATAAACAACGTAGCTAATTGTCCTTCTGCTGGTTAAACAAACACAAAAACCCCCCCATTTTGTATGAAATGCTTCCGGTTATACAAACACACAAGTACTACTAACTACGCGCACGAGGATCTCGAGTTGGGGTGTATGTGTCGTTGGCCTGGGTATGTGTTTGCAATTTCCTTCCAATTGTCCCATGGGGCCATTGTAAATTCAGAGTACAATTATTTCCGCAATGTTCCCAATATTAACTCATACACTTGGCAGAATTCGTGCAAAGACACCAATCTAAATGGAGCTGTTTCCTCCAGAGAAAAACGAGTCTCTCTCTCTCTACATTTGTGTGTGGAAACCTGTCGTTCGTACAGAAACACTCGCTGGTCAAACTGCACAGTGCTGGGTACAGCTGTACAATTACAACAACAACTTAGCTTTCAACAGAAGACGACGACAAGGATGACGACCCTGTCTTGTGTTTGCTAAAAAGGTCTAATAAGCCCATTACTGCAACTGCTGGTGCTGGTGCTGTTAAGGATGCGATAATCAGGTTTTATTAAGTTGATTAAGACTGTCGCCTTTTAAGCGTCTCTCTGCCTCTGGCTGTGATGATGCCGAAGTAGGTTTTTTTTCTAAGTGTAGCAGCGCAGTGAATGCCAGAGCGTTTCGTTTGGAGCAGAGAATACAGTCGTGAATTTATACATTCACGTAGCGTACGCGTGTAGCTACGTATGGGCACATTGTAGGTGGATAGAATAACCGAAAAGCAGGTTACATAAAGCAGCGGGAAAAAAGAGACGGGTGAACCCAAATATTTTTATGGCTTTTTTTCACGAAAACAATTAGTCAAGGAGAAATGCAACTTTATTAGCATATAAGTAACTTCCACCTGTTCCGGTGGCAACAAAGGACGAAATTGACAGGTGGCACACAGTATAAAAAATGGTTAACTTTTTAATAGAGAGTTTATATGGTCCATTTCTTAGAAAAAAGTCCTATAAAGAACCATAATTACATGTTAGGAGCATGGTTCGTTTATTTACTTCAGGCACGAACAATTAGTCTACTTGGCGAGGGAAAGGCCAAAGGTTTTACCTTCATCCAAAGTTTGTTCCAAGGTGATTAAACTGTACAACAGCTATACTGTGAACAGACAGACAGACAGACAGACAGACAATTTGTTTTATTAAATCAGCTTCATCTTTTAATAAGTAGACTACACAGAAGCATTTTTTTCTTCCTGAAACAAGGTACAAGGAAAAAAAGGAATGAAAAGACGAGGAACTCAAAGAAAAGTGAAGCTGAATGATTTTCTTTAAAAGACATGCCAGTACACTCACAGCGGAGCAACTGCGTTCGTGTTGCGTCGCAACCGTTTAATGCCATATATTCCATCTGCTACACGAAATCTGTCTTTTACAGAGAGACACACGATTTTGGGTAGCAGCAGCAGCAGTCTTGTATGTAGTACCCGGATGAAGATGATGAGGACAGTGATGGAAGTTTAATGCGGTATCTTTTTGTGTGCCTGTGTGATTTTCTTCCTTTTTTCTTCTTCCCATGTCGTTCCTTGTCATCTTTATTATTTGTATTAAGTATAACTGGCACAAACACAAGTGCTAACGGAGGTGGCAAGGATGACGACAGAAGATCTGTAGAGGGGAGGACGACTATAATGACAATTCCACGGCGAAAAAGAAGATGCTACTTGTATATGCATGTAAACATGTACGATTATTACTATTATTATACGAACACGAATAAACGAATTGCTCCTAATGATTCCCACTTAATGAAACATGTCTTTTCAAACTCGCTCTGTCTCTCTCTCTCTCTCTCTCTCTCTCTCTGAAAGTAACTCGTAACTCCGCATTTCGTGGTGAATAGGTGTGCACAAAGGAAAATGGGAAGAATATTGGGTTTCTGGTAATACCAGTGGTTACCGAAGAAGGAGAGAGTGTGGGACAAGAAAGGCGAGAGTCGTAGCAGGTTTCATAATCAACATCGTCATCAGCAGCAGCAGCACACAGGGCACAGTCTGATAATAACGTCTTTCACGTCGCAGGATTTAATAGGAACATATTGACATTTTTGCAAATGGGTGGGCTGCTTGACAACGTGACTTGTAAATGTACGTGCAGGATCAGATGTATTAGACTTATATAGCAGGCAGGGAGGAAGTGAGCATAAATGCGTAAGAAAGGGTGTTACGTATCCAGATAACAAAAGAAGCCTGCTTACTATTTTATTGAAGGGAAAGCTAATAGAGACGATTGAAGTTGCCTGTATGTACATACGGAGCTGCATGATGTCGGCTCTCCCCCCACTTCTCTCTCTCTCTCTCTCTGTCTCTCTCTCTGTCTCTCCCTTTGAAAATTGGCAGTCAAAGAGAGACGTAGAGACTATTCAAGTGTAGAGGGAAGTTCAAAAGAAAAATTACCCCCTAAAATATCTCGCATTCCCTTTTCCATCTCAGTTTACGCTCAAAGTTGTACATTTTAAATACAAACATTTAGGGAGGTCAATGACCTCTCTGCTCCGGTTGTTGGCAGTAATGATATTACTACCTGTCCTCCTTGTTATCGTCCTTGCGACTAGATAATTAGAACGCGGAATCCTAATCCATACACATAATAATATCCTGTCTTGATGATGCTGACGAGGATACTGATTGCTGCTGACGGGGTGGGAGTGCCGGAAAATAAATGTGGGAATTGCTTTTATCTTGGACAAAAGCTTTTAGTCCTTCTGTTTATACAGGGTCTTTGTACGTAGGTCAGTACACTACAAACTTGCCTCCTTGGCACTTGGCACAGCAGTGCAATTTACCGCAAGGAGAAAATCCCCAAAAATATTTTTCAAATAAAACCGGGGTAAAAACTGTATGAAAAAAAATAAGAGAGCAGGAGCAACACAGAAAACAAAATGACATACAACATGTTATTGTAGACTCGCTCCGTTATGTACAGCACAGATGGCTAACACTGACAAGGGATAAACACCCGCAGAAACGCGTAAGTTGTAAATGCATCGAGCCTCTAGAATATAGAGAGACAATAAGAGGGATTTATCTCTGCTTGCCTGTCACCGTGTCCCCCTTACTTATTTCCACAGGGCCAAGAAAAAAAATATTGACGAGGTTGCAAACACTCGGTGTTATTTTAAGTATCTCGAGTAAGTCACTTGTGTGCTAAAACAGTACTTGTGTAAAAAGGGAGTAAAGTATCAAGTTAAGCTTGTTTACAGTTTCTAATTCCATTTTTTCTCGTGGATTTTTTTTCTCTCTTGCTTGCCACATCCCTGTCCCTTTTGGCTGGATTTGCGTCTTCCCGTGGAACATTGAACGTGATGTGTTTTCCCTGGAAAAAAATACATTATAATATGTGTACATGTATCCGTACAAAACACGCACACCTATGCCCCTATTACATGCATTATTTTGGTCGTGTCAACTCGTGAACAACTCCCACTTTTTTGGGTCTCTGCTCCTGCCCTTTCATCCTCACTGCTGCGTGCCCTCTCACTTTCCACCACTTTCTCTCTACCCGTCTCTTCACGGCCGTTGACAATATTCGTGGGAAACATGGCAGGTTATCTTCACCTACTTGTACGGAGGAAGTATTCTCTTTTTCCTCTATGTGTTCTGCTACCTGCTCCATGACTCGTCTCAAAAGAAAAGGCAACGAAATAAGGACAAAAAGGACAAAGAAGCCAAAAAGGATGAGGAAGTTGCTTCGGATGCTGCTGCCAGCAAGTCGGGTGAAAGGAAACAGTCATTTCTTCAAGTAAGCCCCTTTTTCTCTTTTCTACTTTTACTTTTTTTTTCTTCTTCTTTCCATGTGGGTATGCATACATTCATTTGTAGTTCTATACGTGTCACCCCCATACTCGTTTGCAATATTTTTTACATTTGCAAATCAATTTCATTGCTGTCTTGTTCCCTTTTCTTGTCAAGAGGGAGAACAGAAGGGGAGAAAGAAATGTGTGTGCATGTCACGGGACGATCATCATCAGCGAATCTTGCTGACGGTAGCGAGAGTGGTGATGATGACGACGACGACGATGATGATGATGATGACGATGATGATCGTCATCTCAGTCATTGAGGTTGGAGATACGACGATCGTTACATTTTCTCTTTTTTTATATGCATTTTACCTATTCATATATACAATCATAATATAATATACGAGTTTCGCTAATAGTACGGACATTTCTCTCATCGGTGTGTTCAAGAATGCTAGAAAGAAAGAGAGATGCGCTAGAGTGGGGCACTCGACATGTGGAGTAGCAGCAATGCGATAAAAATGAGTTTTTTTTCTTTCGTCTCTTTCCCTCTTACAACAAAAGCGTTCGCCTCTCAGTGGTTTGATGATGGAAAAATTGTAATATACGGGGGGAAACTAAATATTATGCGTCGTCGTTCTTTTACAACGGTAGTTGGTAAAAATGATCCTCTCGTTTATAGCATTAGGTATAAGAATGATACCACTGATACCCATGCAATGAGGGAGTATGGGTATGTGTGCTTGTGTCTATGTAGAATAATATTTTTCCAAGAAAAAGTCTCGAACGAGCTGTTCTGGGGCAGGGAAAGTGCAAAAGATTTTTTATTTCACACACACACACACACATAATTTTTAACATGGCGTCTCTTCTATCATCACTGAGGGGAAAATGTAACGATTTAGAAAAATGTAGCCATCTTCTCCTTTTACAGTGGCAGTGCGAGTGCTGCTGCTGCTGCTCCTCCGGGTGGCTTCCGTTTAGACAAGGCGTCCATTAATTTATCAATATCCTGCCTTGTACATTGTACATGTATATCGTATGTGAGTGCACGCGTGTTCTATACGATGGAGTACAGTACTGTGTTATATGGTGCACACTCATGAGATGTGTTGAGATTTATGTGGGCATATACGCCGAGTACGACAGAGATAAAGAGAGAAAACAAAGAAGAAAGCGGAAGCTGAATAAAGAACAGGATTTCTTCTTTCCGAAAGGAAAGCTGATATTTTCTGTATTAAAAATAAAAGCGTTTTCTCTCTATTGACATGCCACAAGCAATTGCGCTTTTTGCTCGTCTCTCTCTCTCTCTCTCTTCATCTATCTCTCTGTTACTGTATACTGTGCGTAGGAAAATTATATTCTATACATGGGCGTATATAGGAGGTATGGATTATTTCCATTTTCGTGCTCAGAATATATAATTATATTTGGAAAAGAAAAAATGAAGACGAAAGAAGGAATTAGTTGTAGTAGAATTAGTAGTGCTACCAGCAATAATATCCGTGCTGGTATCTTGGCGGCGGCGGTGGTGGTGGTGAAAGCGCAGACTTTTACGATTCAACTTTCTGCGACTCTTTCTTCTTTCAAGAGTGAGTGAGTGTGTGTGTGTGTGTGTGTGTTTGATTGGCCAGATTAAAGGGAGATTAGGTAAGAAACGTAATATATATACATTTTGGCCAGGCACTTTCTTGGATAATTGTGTCTGTTGCTTTCACTCTAGTTGCGCAATGGCAAAGATTGTCAGAGACAAACTAGTTTTTAGGTAGACTTGCCAGACTTATCTCCGCCTACTAAATTCTCAGTGTAGAATACACTACAGTGTAAAGAAGTTGAAAGAAGTAATGCCATCGATTTAAAAAAAAATAAATCACTAGCGCTACCACCGACAATGGTATCAGTAGTAGAAGTAGTAGTAGTAGTAGTAGTAGTAGTAGTAGTAGTAACAGATTAAATTGAAAATAACAGTCACGTCACATCGCATTCCCCAGAAATGAATTGTGTTTGTTTGTATTCAACACACAAAACAGGTCTCGCAACAGACAACCACAGACATAATGATGATGGCGATGTTGATGATGACTAAGCTTCCAATAAATATTTAAAAACATATTTTGTATGTTCGTTCTACAGAGCTCATGTTTATAATGTGGATGTATCATGATATTATAAG
>JAHZNE010003758.1:0-14861 GCA_027744055.1 Callyntrura sp. NNG-2020
TCTAAACAGAACGATAACATCAAAATGATACGTTTTCCACACTTGAATTTCCAAATTGGGATACTTCGAAAAATCATCATCATCATCACCCGTTGCGTCGTTTTGATTCCCGTCCTAACACAGTGGAGGCGGGAGGGGCCAACCATAATGTTTCTAAAACCCTTAAACAGCCTTAAGGATGCATTTTTATATAACCAAAATTTGACGTTTGAGAGGCACTTATTGTTGCAAAATTTGCATATTTTAGCGTTTTTGGGCATACACGTATATTCAAGCCTAAATAAGTACATCTTTGCATAAATTTGCTTTTTATGATAAATTATGAGAGATTGAAGACATGGAAGATAAAAATGCAGTCATGTATGCAATCACGGTAGACTAATAACATTTCAAGAACGATGACGAGCAAATTTTGTAATGCATTTTAGCTACTAAAGTCTTCACTGTAATTTCATAGCTGTCTTTAATTCTGAGTACAATAATTTCTATTTTAGTTTGTTATATTAACATTCATTTGAAGTTATGTAGTGGCATTACTTTCAAAGCTGAAATAATTTAACTTTAAAATCTTTAATAGACAGAGCAAAACTAACGTTATCCCCCAAGCTTTCCGAATGGGTAAAAGGATTAACAGTTGAAGAAAAAACAAACTGTCATTAGTGGCTCTAACTTTTAATTTTGTGATGAAAGTATCTAGGATGTTAAATATTTATCACTTGAATTTAAATTTTGCAAATGATACTGGTGAACATGCTAAATGTAAATTCTCAATTTAGGTATGCCATTTGCTGTCATTCTCGATGAATGAATACCACTAATTGAATTGGTGTATTTTATCGATTTTCTGAGTAAATATTGTGTATTGCAATGCATAAAACGACTTTTTTCATATTTTCTTGCCTATTTGGTCATTTTAGTGCATAAATACGTACTTCTTATCTTTATTCACTGCACCTAAAATTTAACAGTGTAACCATAACAAAGAGATGCAAAAGTAGCGATGCTGACAACTGTGATAGCACTCTCTCACTTTTTCTAACCTTGCTTTTGTAATATTTCTCTTCACTTGTACTCTAAGAATGTACATAAATATCTTAGATTTAAAAATTCAAGTTCTCTATAACAAGTAAGTAAAAGTGAAATATGTATGCTTCAAGTTTCTTACATGAAAACAACAAAATTTCAAAACGCATTTCTTACATGGTCCTATCGAATAGAATTATGCAAAAAAACAACCAATTTTTGTTTATTGCTGTGAATGAGTTTTAATAAATACTATTTATAATTAATTATCATATATACTCCTGTCATTTTAAAACATTTATGCTTTATTTAACAGTGTACTGAACATGTTTATTGTTTTATTTACGACCATTTACAGCTTTCTTCCCAATTTCAGACTTCATGCGTATATAATTGGGATTTCGAATTTAAATAATAGTAGCATTGGAATATTAACAGGGCGACCTCAACCTAAAAATAGTATTGAACATTAATTTTACTATCAAAGACAGCATCCACGCCTCTGAATAATTTCTAAAGTAAAGTATTGAACTAAACAGAACTTTTGACTGTGCCGTCTCAACAGTTTTCTAACCAGAATGGTACTGATTGACTACAATAAATTCGCAATTTCTTTGATAGATTATTATTCGGTGAAGAACAAGTCAAAGGCTGGTGCCTGTACAATCCATTACAAGTACAGTTGGCATCGCCGCCTACTTTAATGTCCGTCAGGATCAGCGCAATATTCACTCTTCTTCATTCCCGAACCTACAAAAATATTTCACATAAATTATTGAAAGGCTGCACAGTTTGTAACGAATATGAAGTGTCTGCTTCCCAAAGTTGTAATGATGGTAAAAATCTTACCAACAGGTCCATGTCTACGTTCCCAAAGCATACGATGTTTTTGCTTCATGTATGCTGTAACCACCGTATGAAGACCGCCAAGATCTCCATCTGCAAACACAGATACAAAAAGATTTGTTTGGACCCTTAAGTAAGGTTTGTTGTTTAATTTTCTCAATGACATTTAAGCATTGAACGTCCTTGAATTTTCTACGCTCTCATGCACGGGCAATTTTTGTCACTATATAAATAATGATTTATAGTACCATCTTACATTTAGTAAACCAATTAGCTGCAGCCACTTCATAGGCTTCCTTCAATGGCAAGCAACGTTGGTAATCCGGATACTCTTCTCGAACACAATCATCCATTCTGTAGCGAAGAATCGATATAATTTCGTTGTCCACTGCACGGTCACGCTTATATTGTTGATCAGCCTCGTAAAAGCATGTCTGATCGTCCGTGTAACATTGGTCGATTGTAGGTACTCGGCGAAGTTTCATGTGGTACCACGGGTATTGCTTTTGATTAGCCTCCACAACACTTTCTGTATTACAATATGTCATCAAAAGGGTGTTTCGTATAAAAAAAGTTATTGTATCCTAATTTAATGTCACTGTCAACTCTCATAATGTTATAATCACTTACTTCGAAACCATTCTACTGGTCGGTTGAAAAAATTATAAAGCCTGTCATTCGTTCGATAAAGTATGTTTACTTTATTGTTCTCGTCAGCAGAAGCACCAACAGCATTATCGTGGCCCATTTTGAAAACCTATACCAAAATAATGTACAGATGACAGATATCAAATATCATTTTTCTAGCTTCCATTTCATAAAAATCACTGAAGGTTGATAATTTGACAAATTTTTCGCAGTACAGTTGGTCATCCTTTTATTTAAAAGGTCGAATATCTGACAAGGTAACTGAACGTAGTCAACTCGTGTAATTTTATAAAATGGTTGGCATGGCTTCTTCTGGTTCTAAATAAACCTGCACGAAACTATAAAACCTTTCTGTCAAAATTGTCCCCAATTAAATTTATGGTAACCACTGGGGTCCGTATTATCACTGATAGACCGATCCTCATTAAAATCAAATTAAAATCCCATTCCCATTTACAAATATTTAGATCACTTACACCGAATGCCATACAAGTTCGTTTCGAAAATTCCACAATTCAAGAAATAAAAAAATATAAAACCCTCAGTCAGTAACCAATGGAAATAGTAGTAGTGAATTTTGGAATTTTCGAAACGAAGTTGAATGACATGCACGATAGTTACAAGCTTAAATGGCAAAGTACATGGGGAAATTTATGAGGAACGAAGAACGAGGAAATGAGGATCTGTGGTAATGGTAACGACCCCTGGATTTCTATTTGTTTTTTGAAGTTGTTCACCGATGTTGTCATGAAATTCCTCTCAGTCATCAGTTGTCAGTCATATTTTGTATACATACATCGTGTATTTTTCTCGTAAAATGAAACCGCACTGGCATTTTACACAGAGCAACTTATAAAAAACAAAATTGTATGGAAAACGGGTGATATAATGTCTATGCATTTAAATTCAATTTTTGTTTTTTATAAGTTGTGTCAAATTCCAGTGCGGTTTCATTTTTGCGAGGAAAATAGGATCTAAAAATTTCATTGTTCGGAATATAAAAAGAATTACTCATGAACACACGAAGTGTTGAGCTTGGTTAGTTGACGACATCAACAACCGGTCAACATTCAAACATTCAACATAGTCAACAAACTAAAAGAAAAAGCTGGCAGCAGAATTTTTTGTTAACGATGAATTTCCGTCCCTTTTTTATCTCACACCTCTCACATCTACGACTAATTACGATGTAATTAAAGTACAATCATTATATGTAATGAATTGGATAACGCATTATTGCAAACTTAACTTACCTTAAATTTTAAACTTCTCCAGTAGTTGGTAGTGGATGCAAAAGACCTAGCCACCTGATCTTATAAACACAATTCTGGCAAATAAAACATGAAACAGTTGATCGTGTCTCGAATTTCCCACCATCTCTATCATCAAGTCATATAAGTTTCACTGTCTCTCTCTTCTCTACACTCACATCATAGCATACAAACAAATACAAGCACTGTGCTGTGGTGAATGTGAAAGTGAAATGAACCAAAGCTTCACTTCTTTGTGCTACCATTTGTTTACACATTTCCCCTTCCATGTCCTTTTTGCACTATTTGAATTTGAATCATTCATGTTTCGTAAAGTCTCATAAGAACTTTAACTAGACTTAAAACAATATTATATTATATTGTTCCCTGTAGTATTATATCAGATTTTGATTATCAGTTTATCAGATCGGGGCACTTTTCGATTAGACATAAGTTGTGTCACATAACAGACTCTGTTTCATTCCAGATGCCATTTCAAATCGCACTCAACTCGCTACAAAAATCATTTTTCAGGTGAAACGACCTACGTGATAATTTACTGTGTTGCTACGCCTACGTAAAATCTGATATAATACTAAAGGGAACAATTTAATATGATATTGTTTTAAGTCTAGTTAAAGTTCCTATGAGACTTCATGAAACATGAATGATTCAATTTCAAATCAGTGCAATAATGCAATGGATGTGGAAGTGGAAATGTGTAAATAAATGGTAGAACAAAAAAGTGAAGCTTTGGTTCATTTCACGTTCGCATTCTTAACAGTGCTTGTATTTATATGCTATGATTTTTCAACAGGCGTAGCAACACAGTAAATTACCACGCAGGTCGTTTCCCCTGAAAAACGATTTTTGTAGCGAGTTGAGTGCGATTTGAAATGGCATCTGGAATGAAACATAGTCTGTTATGTGGCATAACTTATGTCTAATCGAAAAGTGCCCCGATTGATTGGACTAAATTTAATGTCTTGGTCCCCGTTTTGGTATGTAAAACGTCAAAGTGGTATATGTGATACATATTTACAAAATTTCAAGCATATTTGCAGGTTTTAAACTTTACCCATCCCGTTACCCCCTGTGGGGTTGACATCAAGGGCCTATCTTCAAAGTCGTCAGAGTTATTGACCGTAGCTCTTGATCAGCGGAAATTCTGTTTCAATCGCAATTACCGTTTTGAAATGGGCAAAACATTATTTGACCTTATATGACCTATGGGGTCACACGTGTCAACCAACCCATGTCAAATTTAATGAAAAGTTATAGTATAGTGGTATATGTTGTACCTATGTACTAAATTTCAGCTCATTTGGACGTGTTTTACACTTTTACCCCTATCGTTATTCCCCTCGGGGGTGTTGACATAAAATCCCCATCTTCGAACTTGTCCGAGGTAACATCGGACAGGTAATCATTCGCTCTTCAGTTTCACCCATCCATCTTATAACGTACCCCTTCGACAGGGACTAAACTACGCTACCGCCAGCTGGCGGAGTCCGCCAGGGCGCCTTTGGCAGGGGGCGCCTTTGATAAGGAGCGCTTTTGGTAAGGGGCGCCTATGATAAAGAGGCTTCGTTGGTCGGTGCTTTGGCAAGGGGTGTTGCCGGTCGGTATCTTTAGAAAAAAGCGTTGTTGGTCGGTTCCTGTTACAGCCGCCTTTTGATTTTATGTTTGGAAGGAGAGATTATTGTTTCCCTTTCGACGGAGGCACTTTTATAAAGTGGGCTTTTATTGGGTGCCATTTTAAAGGGATGCCTTTGGTGGTGCCTTAAGAAGAGTGCACTTTAGTTCTTGTGAGGTATGAACATTATTTTGAGGCTACAGTTTATTTAAGTATATGACCACATTTTACGATACTGTTTCCGATTACGTTTGCCAGTATGGGAGAGCGCTGTTCAATGATACGAATGTCTCTGATATTACTTGTGCGTTGCAAGAAAGGCTCATTTGCTAGGTGGCACCAACAGGAAGGCCATCTTCCTGTTTTACAGTTTCACAGCAGAATATAGACATGGGAGAGCGTAGAACTATACTTCAATTTGTTTACATAAAGATGCTTCACATTTACAGCTAGTTTACTCACTGTCATTATGAAAGCATGTCATGCTTCAACGAAAAATTTTGCAGTTGGCATTTATTTGTTTGTGTACTATTACACATTTTTTACAACATTTCCAATGATATTCAATGTGATATTTATGGTTTAATGGAGAGGGTGCTGCTTGAAATGAATAATCGTTTCACTCAAATAAGGAACACCGTTATGAGTTTCAATCTATTATAGGTTAGTAAATTACTAGCCAGTTTTGACGAAAATGATGCTTTTATAATAAGCCCTGCCTCAAAATATTCAAATGACTAAAATGCGTCTAGTTCTTTAAATCCATTCAGCTCGTGTTTGAAAGCTTCTCCGACTAAGCGTATATTAAAAGAACGACGCCGTTAAACATTCTTGATGTTTTGTACAAGAACGGTTTTACATGGTCGAACAAGAACATTGAATTAGCATTACCTAAATTTTTGACGCTACCAGTTTCCGTTACCAGTGAGCGGACCTTCTAAAACAATATTGACAGATTGATATTGACATTGACAAAAGAATTTGTGGTAAGAATCGAAATGAAGAACGTTTACGCCAATATTATGGTACCACACTTTACTAGTCTGTGAGGGGTGCCTCTGATTTTTCTCCGCCAGGGCGCCTAATGATCACGTTTAGTGCCTGCCCTTCGATGCACTTTATAAAGATTTTAAACAGTTGAAGTAGTGACGGTACATCACGAGTGCTCGACATAAAATAAAAATGGTGAATTTATGACGAGGACACTTATATTAATCAGCATTTAGCACTTCCTTCTCATTTAACCCCCGGACGGATTACTCCAGCAACCTATTTTCGCTTCTGTAAGAACTATAGTAGATATCAATTTCTGAAAACCAAATTCCAAAATTAATTTTATTTCCAGAGTTATTGTGAAAATGTGATGTACATCATACACGATCGTACATATATAGAGGTACTAGGTTGTGAACCACACCACAGTCCTAATAAAAACATTTGAACAAGTACAATATGAAAAAAATCAGCTCAAAATGGTTTTACTCCGCCATTTGCGCCTACTTTATCATTGTAAACTGCAGCACAATTATGATGTGCTTCACCATTTATGCTGTTCAATGGCATTTGAAAGGAATTCCACACGATTCATAATTTTTTGGTTTGTTTCTTTGTGACAATTTAATAATAATTTAATATTTAATTAATCATCCGAATTTTAGAAACAATCAATATTACCTAAATTAACACAAATTTTAACTGGATAAACTATACATATATTACATTATTATATGTAATGGAACCTTTTGCTGGTCAAAAAGGTAAATAGACCTGAAAAACTATTAAATCTTTGTTGTAGACGGTTACATAAAATTTATAATATTCCATGGAGTTAAATTATGCATCGTTTCCTCAAACAAAATATCATTATACAACAAAATATCAACTTATTTGAATTGAATACATGTGTAGGTGTATGTTGCACATTACGTTAGTTTATATACAATATGAAGATGTATTAAATATAAAATAATAATAATAATTGCGAGAGTGCTAGTTGTTGAACGAAGATGTAATATTATATTTAAGGTTACAATTTCCAATACCATTGTGTCGGAAGCGTTAACCTTCAACATAGTGAACTTGATTACGTTGATAGACCTTTTTATTAATTCAATATTAACTATGCACTATGTTTTAACTAAAAAATAGCCTTTAAATGCATCTTTAAGACAAAATGTTAATAAAATGGCTATTGATTTGTAAAAACAGTCAATGGCTACGCCGTTGATGTGGACAAAAAATCATTTGGTCGGTCACACACACTGTTAATGGCATCACTATTTGCTAGGTGTCCATTGAACGATCAGAGCCAGCGAAAATCTTAAGTAACTATTGTAGAACAAAGTAACAAGAGTTGATACAGATGAAACTTTCCAGTGCATACGCATCGGCAGTAACTAATGTCAACATATCAAGGGTTTGTTATCTACAAGATATTGATGGACAAAACATTTGATTACTAACTCTACCCTTCAGCACAATGGACACTAGAAAAACTTCCAATTAAAAAACAATTCTGGCTGTGACCAATGTAATGATTCTCCCTCCGCTTTTAAATTACACAAACTTTGTATTATATAGTTGTTTGTAGTGCTAGAACGGCATTACCTCTGGTTGTCCTATCTGGCTAGTTACATGGATGATTTAATTGCACAAACAAGAAAAAAGCACCGCCATACTACCATATAGTAGACTTTCCGTTAGTTGGCATCTTAGAAGCTACAGATAGGACACTGCATTTTTGGTATTAAAAGTATAAAATGATGACTGTTATAAAATTACTTACACACCAGTCTCTAAAAACACATACATTACGTAGTAAGATTAAACCAAACCGGAACAACGATAAAAATTAAAGCTTTGTAACAAACTAGAGAAAATGAAGATTGGTTAACATTTGGGAATGCGGCTTTGGTTCCATTTATAATTTTATACGGTAAGAGTTAGTCTTATCCTTGATTGATAGAATTCAAATTAATGGTAACTTCAGGTTAAAATAATTTGTTTAAACTGCTACTGTGAATATTACGAAGTATAATGACGTTAGTTATTTCAGTTATTACTCTAAATATTCCACTTTTCTATATACATACTTAGGTCGTAAGTACTAAGTACTTATGTTCTAGTATCGTGGTTAATTAATTACAAATTACAAACAAAAGAGGACTGGACACAAAATGTTTTAGCTAGCATCAATCTTTACCCAAATTATGACTACCACAACGCTTCGTGATGAAATTTTAAATCTCGCGGGATAAAAGGCTCGGGATCCCGCTCCTCTATTTCAAAACTCAATCTCGGAATAGCGTCGTCGTATATCCACTCCTCCCTACAGACACACGTACAATATACAAATTTGCAAACAATATAGAACGTTTGAGTTGTATAAAATGCTATAAAATAAATTCAAAAATAGGCATTCTAAAATACAACAGGTATAAAGGTCAGACCAGAGAGACAGAGATTATCTTGGTTAATATAATACGACAATGACAACAATATAAGTTAAAACGTTTACTGACATAATTTTCTTCAGTAAAAGACTAGTTTGTCATTTTTGCAAACTACTGTGATGTTGTTAATTAACTTTTCGTGATTCACGCTCAGGGATAGTATTCAGTCAAGCATTTCATTTCACACCGACATCACAACCGAATTATTTGATACAAAATACTCTATTACAATGTAGTATTATGTAGTACTAATTGTTAATTCTTAAGAGGTTATTAGCTAGGAATCAATTACAAAGATATAACGTTTTATTTAGCGTTTAGTAATATTAACTCGTCGTACGTGCAATAAATTCACTTATTATTTTTTGTTTTGCGTATTATAATTATTTTTGCTTCTAAAAGTTTACAAACATTACACAGGTTGAAAAAGGAAGTTAATACAATAATATGGTAGATATATTATAGTTATTTCGTTTCTTCACTTTTATAAATATTTCGTATTTGGTAGACAAAATGAAATATCGCTGACAAATTTCAGGTTCGAGTCTTTACGGATCTTTACGGTATGCGGCAAAACGTAAGCCCATCACTCATCAGATATTATAGCTCTTTCGCTGAAAAGGATCAATAATAGACTTGGTATCCCTTTACCCTGATAAATAAATCAGTGATTACATATTGATTAATTAATATTATTAACGATACACTCATAGTATTATGATACAATATACAACGTAGCGTAAGTATTATCAATAATAGTCATATAATTAATTATTGTTATTAATTTTGCAATACAGCGATAATGTTTGTTAAATTTTTAATATAAATCGTAGACTTTTGCTCACGATTTCAATTTGAATTAGTGAATTTAAATACGCATGTTTTAGCATTTTATCATCATTAATGAATTACATGTGGCGAGCATAGCTGCTGATCCTCTCAGGCTCAAGTTGATTGAGGTGCTGATGATGACTGCCATTTTGTGAAGGCTGGAGAACCTCACCTATTGATGAATTGTGTCGTCTAGGGACGTAATTAGGGATGTGACTCTGTCCATTCCTCAGGTGAATAGATGGTTGGCTATTGTAGCCCGAAGAGTCTTCCAGAAAATGAAGGGAGGCAGCTCTAGGGCGTTCTGGTGTTTGGTCAAGACCTCCCCACCGGGACTTTTTGCCGGAGTAGTCTAGTCAAAAATATAGATGGCTACATGTACTGCTTGTTATTTTACAATTGACTTTAGCACAACAAACGAGCCACTTACCACTCCTATTGGTCTCTACTGGAAGGCCTACATCGCGCATCATGTGCTCAAATAAAAACTTGCCACAACCCTGTCGTTGCCTAGATTCGTGGACATAAAAGTCTAAAATGCACATTGGCGCGATTTCATGTTGTTGTCCACACAAGTCAAACATGAATAACTTCTTGCCACCGATCTTCAACAAGCCCACCATCTGGTTAGTTGGGAAGTCGCAGAGAAAGTAGATTTTCTGATCAGGGCTGCTTCGAAGTTTTTCAGTGTTCGTGATGATCGTGTGTAAAGCTTGAGCTTCAGCAGACGCACGACCCATTGTATCCAGAATTTGAGAGATGCGGTCTTTAACCGTTCTATAATAATTAGAAATAGCATAAATTCTATAAATGCCATAAATAAACCTATTTCTTATGTATGCATGGCATAGGTATGTATTATGTATGTTTGTACACCAATTACTCATGTATTATGTAAGCAACAATAATATTGTTGATGTCTACAGAATGATACCTAACAACACGTTGAATATGCTCTCATGCTCATCCAAAGCAAAACATAATTTGTGGAGATACATCCGTCCCACTTTGCGACAATGAGAACGAATAAACTTTACATGTGCATTTGTTAGTATGCCGCTTGCTTAATATTTGTGGGCACTAAATCATTTTGGGTTTACGCAATTCCTTGAATAAAACTATGTAGCGCCGAATCAAACTTTGCACGAAAATTGCATGCCAATCTAACCAAATACCCTTCCGTATCCTTTCAAAGCGTATAATCTAATGTACAGAAAGGCTTACATCCTTGAGTGCAAAAGAATTTGGTTTGATTGGCATATATAATGGCATTCCAACAGCTGCCGCATATATACTATTCTTCGTATATTCTAAACAAAATTTTCCTAACTGAATAAAAACAAATGATTTTTATACTATTTTTATACTTTAAATAAGTAAAATGCTTGTTCTGTTCTGTTCTTCACGGCTGCATAATTTTCTCCTACAACAAACTGCACAAGGCCAATGACTTGTTCGCCTGTCTGCTGATGCTTGTGCTTGCACGCAATGGCAAAATGCATTTATTTTAACAGCAACACGTCCTATTTTCTAAAAAAAAGGAAGAACTTATAAGCAAAAAATAATGAATTTGTTTTAATATCTTTTCCTCAGATTTAAAAAACACTGCTATTTTTGAAATGGACAAGATGCTGTTATGTGCAGATGTGTAGTATCACGCTCTCTGGTCTGCAGCTGCTCTAATTCATTTGAACTAGAAGGAAAAAGCTAATCAACCAACCGAAAAATTTAATTTCATCATGTTCGTTCCTCTTTTTGTTAAAATAATAAAAGATAGGTAAATAACAATGTTTCATAACATCATTGTAATCAAAGCTGACATGTTTATTTGGAGCAAAGGAGAACGCACAAAACAACGGTAGTAAAATGATCATGAAACTTAAAATTGTTATTTTTGTAAGGCATACTTTGAGAAAATGAGTCACCACACGCTTTCTCAGAGAGGCCTGCTGATCTTTTCATGAGATTTTCATAAATTTCCATCAAAATAATGACTGCCTGTTTTTCGCAATCCACATTTTGTACCTTAAAAAATAAAAAGTGCAGAGTTTACTTTGTCTGCCTCAATCGTGATACAATTTGTACAACTACTCGAACTTACTCACGCAGTACACACACAGTAGCAAAATAAACCTTCATCTTCATGGTTTATCATTATCAGCAGATTTAATAAATTAATATTTATCGGGGATAGCAAACTACGCAAACGAAAGCAAAGCCAAGACAATTATTATCATTCCTAGCGAAAGCATAATCAAAAATGGGAGTGAGCAATGTCGAAGTATAACATTTTTTTAATTTTGGAGGTGGACTACTTTGTAGCTAAACACAGCACAAACAATCAGCAAAACAGTCACGTTTTGCCTCGGCTTCATCTAACCTACACTGCCT
Source organism: Callyntrura sp. NNG-2020 (assembly GCA_027744055.1). Taxonomy (NCBI): domain Eukaryota; kingdom Metazoa; phylum Arthropoda; class Collembola; order Entomobryomorpha; family Paronellidae; genus Callyntrura; species Callyntrura sp. NNG-2020. The sequence continues at coordinate 12,078 of JAHZNE010003758.1, forward strand.
CCACCAAGCAGTAATCATCAACATGATTTTCAGTAACCCACCTTCTCCATCAACAAATGTTTAAAAAAATATTCGTGCACCGTTCACGGTGCTACAGTGTACGCTATTCGCACTATAATGAAATAGTTCGTTTTAATTTTACTCTGGCTTACTTTTTCCCAATATACCACCACAGTGAAACTCAAAAAACATTATTTTCATCTTTCCCTTTGCACCACTCTGCCAACTATAAAAATTAGTCATTCATTCGTACAAAGTTCACGGCAATTTTTATAATTTATGCATGAAATGATGGGACTAACATAGGTAACATCCCATTTTCATGATGAACACCACTGCGTATTGTCAGAGTACACGTACCTATAATAAGCATGTACGTACGTATAGACTGGGTACCTACGTGTAATAAATTTCTCCCATTTCCATCATCATCAACGTAATCATGAATGAACATTCATTATTTCATCAAAACTCATCAACAATCAGCACACATTTCAAAACTGTGCCCCGATCTCGCTAAAAACCGCATTCCACTACCTAACCTCCTAGGTATATATCTGTCGAGCTGCTTTTAATATTTCCCTTGGCCACCACCACCGGCGGCGGAATAAGTAAAAAAAAGAAACTGCATAAATATAAGAATTATCATTTTATCTTTACTTTACAATGACTACGACAAAAAATACGATGTTGTTATTTTCACATGCCATCTGCATCTCCTTCTTCCTCCTTTCCGCTTCGAAACAAATAAAAGCTTTATGACAACACGTCAATAAATCACAATGCAGAGTTTTTCATATCATCAAATTAAAATGACGACAATGNTACGACAAAAAATACGATGTTGTTATTTTCACATGCCATCTGCATCTCCTTCTTCCTCCTTTCCGCTTCGAAACAAATAAAAGCTTTATGACAACACGTCAATAAATCACAATGCAGAGTTTTTCATATCATCAAATTAAAATGACGACAATGATTCGTGTAAACGCTGTATTGTCACATCGTTAACCGACTTCCTCGTCTTTCTGCTTCATAGCATCTAAAAGCTTCTAAATCTCGCCACAACAGCCAGCCCTACCACATCGTTCAAGTTTAGGTATATAATTTATCATCAATATCATCATCAGCATGAAGAGCGAAATGGCGAAATAGTCACTCAGCCGCACAGTTAACCGCTCTGACGACAAAAATCAGAAAAATTATCAGACATTTTCACTGTGCTATTTCTTCACTTACATTAACACTGCCATAATATATTTCCCATGTCATCTCTTTGTTTAGATTCCCCGTTTTGCAGCTGTAATCTTCCGTACAGCAACTGTATCAACACATTTTTGCATTTCGAAAAGCATTAGCACACATAATCGTTATCATTCTAATCCCAACATCACCATAAAAACTTCCTTTCCCGTTGCATGCATCTGCACTTTATAGTTAGTCCGATGTTTGTAACAAACAAACTCTTCTGCCAGCACGTTCGGTAAGAACAGAGCTCTGCAGAAGCGAAAAAACCTTAAAATGGTAAATTGCTGTAGCAAAGGTGAGGTGAACGAGGTGTCTGTTTATACAACAAATGAATGAATCGTTGAAAAATTCAATTTAACAGAAACACGAAGTAAAAGAAACAGTGCACGAAACGAAAAATGTAAAGAGGAAGTCTCTAAAATCCGTTTGTATGCACCTGTGATCGCCACTCACTCGAATGGTAAAAAACAGATGCTATTTTACGAGCTATTTTATTTCTCTGTTCACAGCAGCAGTCGCTTTCTACTCGCTCGTTTTAAAAGAAGAAAAATATACCCAAAAATTGTTTTACCGTGAAAAGGGGAAGGATGAAGAAATTGCAGTTGTAGCATTCGTTGCTGTTGTACATACAACAATATACACTAACATTTACGTACAAAAACAGAAAATTGCTCAAGTGAGAAAATAATCAAGAAAAAGAAACTTTTTTCTCTCAAATAAAAAAGTATGCTAGCCCAGCGGAACAACAGTGAATAACGTCAAGAGCGTTAATCTCCGTTATAATTGTACGGGTTTTTTATGTTTGCAGTTTTCAGGAAAAAACTAAACTTGGTTTCGTTCCTTTTCAGGGTTTTTGGGTAAGACATAATGTAGATTCATTTTGTAGAGAGGTTTCATATCAACCTCACAAAAATATTCTATTATGAAATGAAGACTCGTCATTGGCTGCTTTTTATATGCAAGAAGGATAAAGAATTTCCTAATTACTTCATTAGCCAAGAGAAAATGATGAAAAATTAAACGCCTTGAAAACGCTTCTGTCACTTTACTGCACTGTCAAAACATTAACAGAATTTCGAATATTTCACGAAGAAACTGTGACATGGCAAGAAGGGAAAAGCAAACCCCAGTGCTGTATTTAGGAGGCATTCAGAGTGCAAACCGTGTGCTTACGAAAATTGATGGGAGTGACAGTGACAAACATACTTTTTAAATTGTAGCGAAGCATAAAAATGCTCATGACACTGGGATAACCGCAGAAACAGTATAGAAACCGCAACGGTAAGAAATGACAATGCAATGATATAACGGTATATAATAGACTAACATCACGATATTAAATTACAGAGAAGAAACAGTACTAAAGCACAGTATTTTTTTTCATCAGTCGTACCAGCATTGATATGGTTTGTGGAACAGACAGAGGAAGTGGAAAATGAGAGCAAAAAGGGGAAAATCTTAACGAGAAGTGTGTGAACAAAACATTTTTGCCCTATGGCTATTATAATGTCCAAGTAGTCGTTATAAAAGACCTAA
>JAHZNE010003759.1:0-16712 GCA_027744055.1 Callyntrura sp. NNG-2020
TACTTTTCGTACTGCTCGTCCAGTTAAGCATACAATTGCATGAAAAAATGTACGACTCCCAAAGTTATATGTGTTCATAAGACAAAAAGTTGTAATTAGTACCTACCTTAATCCCAGTTGAAGCAATTTAGAAGTAAATCGCAGTATATTCGGAAAATCGGCAAATATTTTGACTCATTGGCTCTTGTCCCATTTATTGTAGTCACGGAAAATGGCTGAGTTATAATTTTCTGCAACTAGGAAAACCCTGAAGCCATAGTATCCGCGTATAACTATTGCTATTCAGGGTTTGCAATAGTACTAAAAATTGTAATAAAATGAAAGCGGATAAATAATAACATTGCATCGAACCGGTTGGCAATTGTGGTTGAAGTTACTGCGCTGGATCCTCGATGATGTAAACGGATCTTGCCACCTGTAATATGTAATTTGAATATCAAATTGTTAGTATAGGTCTATTTAGAAACAATAATTTTGAAATTAAAGTTGTAAGTTTCCATTTGAAATACAACTGCTCGTTTTATAGACTTGTTCGTAGAATCACTGGGAGTGACCCAGGGTTGGTCATTTAAAAAATGTGTAGTAGCGTTGCCTTCAAAGTCAGTGAAAGTGGGCGCAGCGACGTAATTGACACAGAACCACTGAAACTCGTGTCATCTAGCACAGCACGTCATCTAGTTGACAAAAAATGTATTTCCGTATATCTTTTGCAGCGCCACATGTTTCAACAGCAATTCTTGGTGTGTCTGTTTGAATTTTAAAAATTTGTTTACTGTTAAATAACCGCTAAAAAGGTACAGCATTTCCGATACATTAAAGGATGAACAAAGTTAACACATTTTTAACGACAAACATCAATTTTCAGCTGTAACAGAATTTTCTTTTTTGTTTTGAATACAATTTGTTGCTGCCATTTGTATTTGAAGTTTGGACAAATCAAAAAAAAATAACAAGAAAGAAGAAAGGTCTTCTGCAGCGACGAAAGAAATATTATACATGGTTATACGTTCAGTAGCAGTCAGACTCAGATTTTACACACTGCTACAATTACTTAAGACAAAAGCTTCTAGTTTTAATATGAGGTAAAAGTACATACAGTCGTACCGTCTATCATGCAGTTATAAATCCACGTTACCTCAGCTAAAAGTTAGGAACTGTTGGAGAACGTGTAGCATTTCTCCCATGCAACTTTTTTAGTCTTAACAAAGTTATCCTACTGTGCTCAACACAAATTTGGGACAGGTTTCCTAGTTTTTGCAATTCCTGATAAATCATAATGCATTTTCAAAAGCGGACCACTGCATGAAGGCTCTTTTCTTCATACTTTCCCTACATTGCCTACAATTCTAAACGACAAGTTATTTAAAACTTATAGTTTTGTGGTGCTCTTCCATACCAAAAAAGATAGACTTCCACTGTCCATCCCACTTTTTGTCCAAAATGGACAATAGTGGACAAAACGGACAATAGCATATAAAACATGTACGTTATATGTATCCCAATGCCCCATATCAGTTGTCGAAGTGTTTTGTTCCATTTTGTCCAGCGAAGACGATGGGCATTTCAACTTTTGTCCAGTGGACAATTTCCATCATCATCCGATCTTCCTTGTTCCATACATGCAAATGTGTGAACCCCATGTTCAGGTAACAGGACTCACAAGGTCGTGCTTCTTGTAGATTAAAAAGTTGGATTTAAAGCTTACCTTGGTCCAACTTGAATAATGAAACGGAAATCGCGTAATCCCCCGCCATGTGTTGTCTCCAGGATCCTTGTCCTACTGGTTGTATTTGTTGCAGTCACAGAAGCTTGATGAGTTAAAAATTTCTGCAATGGCGAATACACTGAAAATGCAGTACGATTTTAAAACTGCCAGTAGTCAGTGTACCGCTATTCCAAAAATTACCATAGACTGACATCAGATGAACGGTAATGCCCAGAGACGATATTACACTTAGCTTTCCATCTGAAAGTACGTTTCCTTGATTACAATAGAATCTATGAATAGACAGAAAATCGGAATATGAGTTTCCATGGGAACTTACGTTTTAGTAATTTTGTAAATACTTTTGTCAGATAAAGCTTAGTGATGACAGTGCAATTATGTATAAAGTTGTTACACGTGATGACGTGATCCCGGAAGATAGACGGATCCGGCCACTTTTAACATGTAATTGCACAAGTGACCAGGTTTCGTCTATCTTCACAGAAACACGCTTAAATATAAGCAAACGTTTCCATTCCAAGTTCACATTGATCCTTTATCGTGTTCTGTAATGGCCGATATTGTTAGCAAAATTTACCTTTCTAAGAAGTAGATCTCAAGCGCTTCAAATGCTGCTTTCTCGCTAGTTTTCTTATACTTTCAACTTTCTTTATTCTCACTATCAAACTACCAAAAACTCCTTTTTTACAGGAACAAACATGTTATTGATGGCAAACTTTAATGTTTTTATCGACACGGCAAGAACCTAATTTAAGCCAAGATAATCTAATTGTATTGAACACAAGTTTGCTCCTGATGGAGATATAGCAAAAATCCCTAAATCCGACTAATAGTTAAATGAAATGCCAAGAATCCAAAAACGCATTTCTCATATCGCATTTTCTTATATCTGAAAATATACTCATGCCAAACCATTGATTCCACTTTAGGCTAGCTCCTTAGAAAAGTTTAAAGATTTATTATTAAGTAAAAGTACATAAAAGATTATTGTCTACATATTCTGCAGTTATAATTCCATGTAGCCTCAACTAAAAGTTAGGAACGGGAAATGTTTGGAGAACGTGTAGCATTACTTTCATGCAACCTAACCTAACTTGTCTTAACAAAGTCACCCTTTTGCGTTCAACATAAATACAATTGTGAGTAAAATGAATGTAGGGTAAACGAGTGTTTAAAACAATTTATTGTAGACCGACGTTTCGATTCAAAACATGAATCCTCATCAGGGTAAAGAACGAATGAGAAGATTGAAAGCAAACAAGTAAATACAATTGTTTCACCGTTTTTGTTAAATCTTGATATAATTTAGAAAGTGACGATGTAACGCAAGAAGTGTTATTTCGTAAAGTTTATGTAGTCTCTATTTTAAAACAACAATTTACTTAAAATTATACTTTATACTGCTCATCTAGTCCTATAAAATACATGATGTAAATTAGAAAGTGGTAATATAAACTTACCATCAAGTTGAAAGATGAAGGAGAAGTAAGTGGTGGATAAGAAAATTGCAAAATTTTCTCAAAACGTTCGACTCTTTCATCCTTGGCACACTATAAGATCCTTCTTTTTTATTGTACTAACGGGAACTTGCTGAATTTTAAATTTTTTGAATAATGGAAACCCTGATGTGACAGTATGATTTTTAACTGTCTTTAATCAGTAGATGGATAACGTTGTCCAATTATGATAAAATTCTTGCGATTTTAACTGTAACCCATTGGCTGTATAGAAAATTGAAATATGTATTGCATTAAAAAATTGTGATTCATCAAAAGTTTTCTACGAACCTACACAGCTATATAAAAGCATTGTCAACCAAATGACATGAAATTTACGGATGATTGATTCCGTTGTAACATTGCACAACTGTTTTTTATTACTTGTTTCATTAGATAAACCTGTCCTACTACTGTAATGTTGGTCGCCGAGTTTACTTCACACCAGTAGTTATGCATGTACAATTAGTTTTGTTTAAGATGAAATACCAGTACAAATTTTACGAAACAATCACTCTCCTCGAGTAATTTGTCTTCTTCTGAACTTTTTTCAGAAACCGCGTTACTAGTTATAGTAGCGCACATTTCTTAATATGACATGTAAATAAAATATCAATAATTTATAAAATATTAACACAAGGAACGAATATAAATATATAAAATTGGTATGCTGCGGTGACCAAAGAAGAAAGCATGCCTGGTTATACCTCCAGTAGCAATTCAGACAGAGATGGAGGTGGGTAAAATAAATGCTCTGGGTAACCCATTATTACCCGGGTTTTATCGTGCCCAGATAACGTCTCACATGATGGGTTTTAATGGGCTGTGGGTTTTAAAGAGCACTATAATGTATATTTAAATTGGGTGTCTTTTGGCGCGCTTTTAAATAGCTCTATGTTTATATATGAACGTGCATATATCACTGTTTAAACCCATATTAGCCCATTAAAACCCACATACCCATTTCTACCCATACAACCCATTATAATCCAACCCACGGGTTTTTAGCTAGAAACCCGCGGGTAATACCATCTCTGAATTCAGACTCAGCCACGGTATTACACTCTTCTCGATTGTGCAACACAGCATTTCTAGATTTCTTATGCAGTACTAGTATATCTACCTTTATTGTCTACTCCTTCTATAGCTATAATCACACGTAATCTTAACAAAATTTGGGTACTGGAAACCTTAGGAGAGCGTCTATAATTTTGTTCATGCAGTTTGTGTGATCTTAGTAAAGCATTCTTATTGTGCTAGACATCAAATACAATCAAGTAACCATTTTTACTTAATCATCATACATTTTATAAAGGTCGATGGTATATTTACCGTACAAAGTAATAGTTTTCCCAACAATCCAGCCACATTTTATACTTTCTCCATTTCTGAAAAACGACATTTTTAAGACTCATTTTTACACTACTCCTCTAATTGTACATGCATCAGTATGAAAAACATGTTCAGTAAAATGACAATCAAAGTCGTTTGAAAATTAAAAAGTTGTAATTATAGCTTACCGCAGTCCCGGTTGGAATAATAATGAGAAGTAAATCGCGTAACGTTGGCCCATTGGTTGAAACTTCGTATTTGTTGTAGTCCCGGAAACTTGCTGATTTGTACAATTTTGCAATAGCGAGTACCCTGATGATCAGTATTATTTTCCACTGTGATCAATCAGTGTAGTCGCTATTACCAAAATTACAATATATATTGACAAGAGATGAATACTGAGGTCCAGAGATGTTGTTATCTGTGTCCTTGGCATACTGGAAAAAAATTTCATCCATTGTAGTCACTAAAACTTGCTGATTTATATTTTTCGTTAGTAGCGTTAGCGCTTTAGTGTGCGTTATAACAAAAAATGCGATAAAATATCAGTGTATTTATGTATCAGTTGGCCAGGTCCCATTCCTTCTCCTTCCAGAGAGAGCGCTTTACGTGCGAGGAGAATATATCTACTGGAAGAACAACTGAAAATATAAATGAGCTGTTCTAGAGAGATGGAGAAACATGTATACAAAACAATACGGTTGATGACGAAATATTCAGGTTCATGTTTGTGTAATGTATAACAGCAAATATAGTTGAAGTCGCTGTGAGTAAAAACAAAAAGGCAATTTAATGTATTAGTTTAGGTCAAAATTGTGGTGGAAAATGGGAGGGTCTATTCTTTAAATGAAAACTGGTGACAAATTTATTTTTTCTCAGTTTCTAAATTTCTCAGAGCAAATTATAGACATATCTAAATAATTCACACTGAAATACTTTATATTTGACAACTACCCACAAATTGAATTCATAGGGCCAATTAAAGGCATAGTTACATGATTCCTGTCTCATTTAAACGTTTTGAGAAGAACCAATTAAAGTGCGGTTTATTCAAACGCATGTAAATTGTACTTAGAGATGCAACCATATTCAAACATAATGAGTAGTACGGTCGGTTGATAGCTTTACATATGACATATTACAGTGACATGGTGGTATCCATATCATTCATGCCAGAACCAATGTAGTAACGCTTGTAATTATATGTTAATATGACTAAATAAATAAAATAAATAGTCGAATGGAAAAGAAAAATAAATTTACATAGTAATCTCTTAAAACACTCACGTTGACGTCAATAATAAACAATAAAGTGTTCCCGTAAGACACATGCCTAGGGGCAAATTAACTAAAAAAAATTTATTTGTGGGTTCCTGGCTGGTTTAAGCTAAATTAGGAGAATTAGTTAAAATGCTGCTTATTCAAAGGCACGTCAGGTTATTAATGTGTGTTTCGTACAGTATAAAGGCCTTAGAAATGTGGTCATAAACTATTTTAATGACTGGTATTGTAGAAAGCATGACTTTAGTTTCTTGTGAAAATGAATTTACAACGTGGTGTCTGCCTCATTCCTGCCCGATTAAATGTAGCAGTATTTTAATGATGTGATATTACGGCGCAACTAACATGATGAGTATAAAAGTAACCCTTGGTGAGTCCCTTGCGTGTAGTTGCTGTTAATGTAGAACTCGCTCAACTACATATTTTGCTAGTTTCGGATGTGTACTAATGTTTCTAGGCGATCCGTGAAGTGTTTGGAGATAAAACGTAATATATTTTCCGCTCTCATATAATTTATCTACTTATATGTTGTTATTTCTAAACTTTGCCTATCATATTTTTCTTGTGTCGTATAAAAACCAGATGTTAGAAGAGTGATTCCATTTTCATAATTAAATTATTTACGAGAATGATTAAACTACAATTAAAAAGCACATCACCCTTTCCTCAAAGAACGGAGAAATGGCACAGCACCGTTTTATGATAATTTTAGGAACCTAATTATTTTGTCATATATTTTATATTTTTCCTTAAACAACTCAAAAATCAGCCATTGACGTTCCCGCAAAACCAACACATTATTTACAGTAAACCCTTTAACGCAAGCAAATGTAAGCGGGAAAGTATATTTATGGGATTGACAAGGTGTTTTCGCTTTTCATTGTGCTCCTCCATACATGTAAATGTGGGAACAGGACTCACCAGGTCGCGCTTGCTTGTAGATTAAAAAGTTGGAATGAAAGCTTACCTTAGTCTAACTTGTAATATCAATGAAAAGTAAATCGCGTAATGCCCCCAGATTGTGTTGTCTCCTGGATCCTTGGTTCACTGGTTTTATTTGTCACATAAACTTGATGAGTTAAAAATTTCTGGAATGGCTAGTACACTGAGAGGGCAGTATAATTTTAAAACTGCCCGTAATCAGTGTACCGCTAATCCAAAAATTACCATAGACAGACAACAGACGAAAAAGAATGCCCCAAGATGATATTACCCTTGAATTTCTATCTGAAAACGCGTTTTCTGGATTACAATATAATCCATTGGTAGACAGAAAATCGTAATATGGGCTTCAATGGGAAATTATGTTTTAGTAATTTTTTACACACTTTTGTTGCATGAAGCTTAGTGATGACAGTAAAATTGTGTACGAAGTTGTAACACGTGAACTTGGAAGATTGACGGATCCGGTCACTTGTAATATGTAATTGCCCAAGCGGCTATCTATTAAAGAAACACATTTAAATGAAAGCAATCGTTTATATTCCATGCCCACATTGATCATTTATCATGTTCTGTAATAGCCGACATAATTTACAATATCTACTTTTCTACAATGTATATCTCAAACGCTTTAAATCCTGTTTTCTCATCCGTTTTCTTATACTTTCAACTGCCTCTATTATCACTATCGAACTACTAAAAACTCATTTTTTACAGGAACAAACATGTTATTGATTGTAACGGTAACGGGGTTGACAGTAACGTTTGTATCGACACAGCTACGGCCTAATTTAGTCACTACAATCTACTTGTATTGAATACAAGTTTGCTCACGCATATCCTACGATTAATAAAACAAAAACACTCTTGTAAAATAAAGTTATTTATGCATACCTTAATTTCAGTTGAAACAGCTCAAGTATGTAGCAAAATTTCCGCAACTTATAAAATGGCAGCGGACGACTAACGATGTTGCAAGGAAAAGGTGATGATGGTGTTGCTTGCAATTGTCAATGAAGTTGTTGCACGTGACCCTGGAAGATTAACGAATCCTGCCAATGATAATTTGTCATTGTAATATCAAGTGATCAGAAGTCGTCAATCTCCAAAGACACAGGATTAATCGACACGGAAATTATTCCCTTGGAAATGCAACCGAAAGAATTAATGAGATGTTCTTAAGACGTCCGATGAGAAGATACTGTAAGACAGGGATTAAGAAATATTAGCACAAACTATTAAAAGTGCATTACGAAATATCCACGTTTTTGTTTTCATTACAAATTGACTGAGAATCAGTGAAATCGTAACGATACGAGCAGACAACTAATTAACTCACGGAAATAAATTATTCACATGTACTGTCATGTCTCTTATTGGTAATGTTGTCACAAGACATGATGCAGTTGTCCAATAGCAAAATTTCTTCTCTGCCAGACACTGTTCGTCTGAGCAGCCAATCTTTTATTTTTTGTTATCTTCACTTTTTACTGTATGAAATTGACATTTAAGTTGGCTACCTTATTTTTCAACCTGCTTTACACACTGCATTCCAAACTCTCGGTACTCATCGTGTACCAAGCACAGCACCGTTAGCACGTCATATTACCTGAGCAACAACCCACTGAAGGCATTACAAGTTTATTATTTTTGAAAATCACTTTGCACCATTAAGATACGACCGACATGATCTCCAGTGGTCAACCGTTGTAAGAAACTACAACGTATCTTATTCAAATCGTTTAAAGTTATTTATTTTATTTTCCTGAGGTATGTAGAAAATTGTATTTAAGTCACGTCTACACTCTAATGTTTACATTATTAAGAACTGGAAATGAAAATTTACTCTTATCCAAATTTTTAGTATTTAAAGAAAAAGTTATTCAAATTAAGAGTGGAATCAGATTACTCTTACAGACCTTGCGTTCAATTTTTCATGAAATTATAACTCAATTATGCAACCAAGTTTGCTGTGGTAATGTGTAGTTGTGTTTCTAATCGCTTTAAAAATCTAATTTCATATATGGCAAAAAATCTCATAACTCTTGCTTTCCCGGATAACTACTATTACGCTGTTATTTCACGCCACTTTTTCTTGTGAATGAAATGAATATCGCAAACCAGTTCCGAATTTCGATAAAAGAGTTAATCCTGTTTCATAATTAAATTAACCACGTGTCAGATAAATCTAGAATTCAATAACAATTTCCCTCTCCCGCAATGAAAAAGGAAAAGGTAAAACTCCGTTCCAAAATAATTTAATGAAACTAAATAATTCGTTGTACACTTATTTATTTTTCCTTTCACAAAAATTTAAAGATCAGTCATTAAAGTTACCACAGCGTGATTTCTTTTTAAAATTCAAATTTGAAACACACGAAATAGTGGTCGCATCATTTGCTAAATACTCTTTATGTTATGCGTGTTTATCAAAACATTCAGAAATTAATGCGTTTTTCATTCCAACATAATTCTGCTTTCCCTCTACGTGAAACATACCTAACTCTTTTCAGAAACCGCGTCACCAATAGGAATGCATCCGACTTTAGTAACGTATGAAAATACATTATTAATGAATCAAAAATAAATAAAGGTAGAATCAAGAATGTACGTACATGGTCTGCTGCAAAGACGAAAGAAATAGCATGCGTGGTCATACATCCATTAACTAATCAGAATTAGCCAAGATATTACAAATTTCTTGATAGGGGAAACCAAACTTCTAGATTTATAAAGTGGTAAGAGGAGATGCACTTGTATCGTCTACACATTATATAGTTACAATCCCATGTCACCTCAAATAAATGTTGGGAACTAGAAACTTTTTTGGATAGCGTATACCGTTACTTGCATGCAATTTTATTGTCTTAACAAAGTCATCCTACTGTGTTCTACACATATACAATTGTTTCACCATTTTTGCAAAAATCCTACATTACAAAATGGAGATTTGTCGGATGTAATGCTTCTTTTCTTTATGTTTTGTACGTTTTATAATTTCTCCATTTAAAAAAACAAGCCATTTAAATCTCAGTTTTAAACTGTTAATTCAGTTATACATACAACAACGTATGAAAAACATTTCGAATTAACACACCCAGAGTCATGCTTTATTGGACGTCAAAAAGAAGCTTACCTTAGTTCCAGTAAGAAATAAATACGTTAATTTCCTTTACATCTTTGCCCACTAGATGAACCTTCTTAATTGTTTTAACCCCGGAAACGTGCTGAGTTATAATTTTTTGCAATTGCAAATACCCTGACCAGGGAAGTATGATTTTTAAACTGCCACTCATCAGTGTACCGCAATTCCGAAAAATGCGATAGACTGGCAGCAGACGAATACTGATACCCATATGTGGTATTGCCCTTCAATGCATAGTTGAAAGCAGGTGTCCTGGGTTATATGAGGTTACAGAGATCTAGATAGACAGAAATTTTGTATTGTAAGGTGACGATATAGAGTAGTGTTTGTATTATGCTTTTACCAGCTTTACAAAAATGCCAAGTTCATGTGACGATAAAGTGATCGCTATATTATTTAATGATGAAAATAAATTGTTGAATAAAACATTTGTATAAGTTTTAGGAAATCACGGAGGAAAATCAACAGTCGCGTTTTAAAGGAAAGTACAATTTCCTTTATAATATCCGAGGAATGAAAATTTCTTCCCGGAAATAAAAATGAATTTCCAGAGCTAGGCTCAATGGGTTTTTATTGAAGAAGAATAGAGACGTCTCTTTAGCAACAATGCAACATTGTTTAGTTTTTATGGATACAACTCTGCTTACACATTTCCTGGGTTAAACAAAAACAAAAAAATCGTTTTAATAAATGAAAAAGTTATTTGTACATACCATAAACTCCGTTGAAATACAACTAAAAAGTAAATCGCGTAAATTCCATAAAATTCTGATTCCACAGATGTCGCCATGACCTTTGACCCACTGGAGAAGCCTTGTCATTTATTGCGCTCGCAAAACCTTGCAGAATTATAATTTTCTGTGACAGAACGTTTGTGACCAGATAGTAAGATTTTAAACTATCGCGGTTCAACATATACGCAAATTCACATTAATTGCGATAAAATGACAGCGGATGATTAGTGACGTCGCCATGAACAGGTGGTGATAGTAAGCTTGCAATTCTTGAAGAAGTTATTGCACGAGACCCTGGAGGGAAAACGAATCCTGCTACTTGAAATTTGTAATCTCAGTACCAAGTAGCCAAGGTCCGTCTGCCCCCAGAGGAATTGCTTTAAATGCAAGGAATATGTTTCCAATGACTGACAATTTTCTGTGGCCTTCTTAGAACGTCTGACAAAAACATACTAAGAGAAAGTGGAGAGAAATAGTAAAATATATATATGAAACGCTAAAGTTGAACACAAAATGTCCACGTTTCTGTTTCTACCAGCTTCACTGGGAACACGATTCAAACTGTAAGAATGAGTGAAGAAAACTCGTTATCTTCTTAAAATAAATTATTCCCTTTCGCTGGGGTGTAGAAAATGGTACTTAAGTTATCTCTACTTTCACATATTCAGATGAAAAGGAACTGGAAATGAAAAATTAATTTGATTATTTTTCCATTTCTCAGAGCACATCCTACTTATTGCTAAAACAACCGTATTGAAATAGGTTTAGAACGAAGTGGAAATTGTTCTGGCAACTTAGGCAAAACGCACGACATACATGCTAAATATACTTGATATAGCGTGAACATATAAATGTAGACAAAAATAATAAAAAGCTTGATATAAAACAAACTTTTCATTGCTGGCAAATATTGCGGACTGGCAACGTATTCTTGGTACTAGAATAAATGTAGTAAATGTTTTTAAATTTGATTTAAAACGCCATAAACGAAATTACGAGCATTTACGCCTACCTTGTCGGGGAAATTGTGTTTGATTGTTAATGAAGGATTACTAAATCCATTCCATTTCTCACTCACCGCTGTAATTACTTGGTGTATCTGGTCAGACAGGTGAGATACTCTCAAACCCCTCATTTTCACGCACATCTTAATAATTATTTTTGATAAATTCTCAAACCCAGACGACTCTGACTAAGAGATTGGCTGAGAGTTAAAATTGGCAAATATTGTGACATATTCACACTAGGTCAACAAGAAGAACCTTTCAGTTTATTGTAGTAGGTAAACCAAGGTAAACCATTTCTAATACATTAAAGCATAAACAACATCAACGTACTTTTTAAATGACAAACATCAATTTTCATCGGTAATAGTATAGTTTTTTGTTTTGAAAGCAACTTGTAGCTGTCATTATGTTTTTTAAATGTTTAGGCAAATTCTAAATAAATAACAAGAAAGAAGAAAGGCCTCCTGCAGAGACGAAACAAATATCATACATGGTTATACGTTCAGTAGCATTCAGATTTTGCCAAGATTTTACACACTTCCCAAACTAAGTGGTTACGGAAAGTGAAATGAATGAGTTCTTTCTACTTCTTCATGAAACTGACTTATCGTAGAACGACTATAGTACTACCCATAATGTACTACATACGTCATATTTGTATACACCTGAATTTTGAAACACTGGTGTTTCATTCTTATGACCAGGATGATGGAACCCATTTTTCGTGTGGGGTTTCTGTTTTCCCTCATCATTTATTACACGTGTTACGATACAAAGAAAAAATTTTTGTTATAAATTAACACAGGTTACCTTGTATTTTCCTTGTACTTAATTTCCAGTTATGTAAAATGTAAATCCAAACAATCCATCTCACTGTTCCCCCATTATATGTACTTATTTGGTATTGTGCAAGATTTTAATGCGATTTACGTAAAAAGTTCAAAAACTGGACGACATCTAGTACCACTTACACACATGAATATGCAATTGTTAGTGCTTCAATGTACACCTATAAAACATGGTATTTATGCGCCACTTTTAATTTTAAGTGCCAACGTACGCGCATTGCAGCAAGTTTTATCATACAAATTGTTTTCGCAAACTTTGCACGACCGTCCTACTCTTCCAACAACCTACAGGTTAGTATCTATCAGGGAGCAAATATGAATATATAAATTTGGTATGCTGCGGTGACCAAAGAAAAAAGAATGCATGGTTATACCTCCAGTAGCAATTCATACTCAGCCAAGTTATTACACTCTTCTCGATTGTGGAGCACAGTATTCTTGGATATCATATGCAGTACTAGTTTATCTACCTTTATTGTCTACTCATTGTATAGTTATAATCACACGTCATCTTAACTAAAAGATAGGTACTGAAAACTGTTGGAGAACGTCTAACATTTTTTAATGCAATTTGTATGGTCTTAGTAAAATAGCCTTATATTGTTAGACATTAAATACAACCAAGTAACCATTTTTGCTAAATCATCATGAATTTTAAAAGGTTGAAGGTGTATTTATTGCATATAGTAATGCTTTTCCAACATTGCACCCACATTTTATAATTTCTTCATTTCTAAAAAAAACAAAATATGAAAGTTTCACGTTTTGTACATACATCAGTATGAGAGACATGTTCAGTAAAACAACTTTCAAAATCATACATGCTTAAAAATCAAAAAGTTCCAGTTATAGCTTACCGTAGTCCCAGTTGAAACATTAATGTGAAGTAAATCGCGTAACATTGGCACATTGTATGAACCTTCTCATTTGTTGTAGTCACGGAAATTTGCTGATGTATATATTTTATATATGGCGAATCCCCTGATTAGTCAGTAGGATTTTTCTATCTACTTCTTCCCATCTATTGTAGTCACGAAAAGTTGCTTATTTATATTTTTGTAATTACGAAAACTCCGAACCAACAGTACAAATTTTAAACTGTTGAAATTCAGAGTTTGCGTTATCAAAAAATGCGGTATCAGCGGATTTCAGTATCAGTCGGCCCGGTTCCATTCCTTCTCCTGCCGAAGAGACTGCTTTACATGAAATTGAAATATTTCTATGGGAAGAACAACTGAAAATATTAGCCGTTCTAGGTACAACTAAGAAAAATACATTTAGAGGAGTAGAAAGAGATGGTTAGGAGAGATACGAAACAACGCAGTTGACGAAGAAACTTGGGTTTATGGTTTATGTTTGTGTTATGGATTGACAGCAAAAATAGTTGAACACAAGTCGATGCGAGTAAAAACTTAAAAATGCAATTCCATGTGTCTATTTTTTATTAAAATTGTGGTGGCAAGTTGGAAGATCTATTCTTTGAATGAAAACATATATGACAAATTAATTTCATATTTTTTCTATTTCTCAGAGCAAATTAATGGCATCTCTAAATCAGTGACATTGAAATACTTTTTATTTAACGCTTTGCCTAAAATTTACATTTTTGGGACAAATTAAGTCATAGTTGCATGATCCTTATCTGATTTAATTATTCTGAGAAGAAGCAGTTAAAGTGCGGTTTGTTCTAACGTATCTTAGAAAGGCAATAATCTACGATAATATTAGCTAGTACGATCGGTAGGTTGCTATACTACTACATATTACAATTACATGATGTGTCTATATCATTCGTGCCAGAACCAATGTAGTAACATTTGTAGTTGTATCTTAATATGACATAAATAAAATGATGAGTCTCGCATGTACGAAGTTCTCTTGAATACGCTTCTTGTCTCTGGTCAAGCAACCTTACACTTGAGCAATCTAATAAGCTAATAAGTATTGAAAAGAGAGCACCTTCAATTATTACCGGAGTCTATGTAAGTAGCTCCAATTATTCTGTAATTTGCAAGACCGTAGCAATTTGCAACTTGAAAAGCAGATGGGACTTTTTACTCTTAAACTTTGGTCATAATACAATGAAAAATGAGCGTTTTAAGTTTCGTATTGAGAAGTACCAAATTACAAGAGGTCCCAATTATAGCTGTAGATACAGCCGAAACAAATTCAACTTTTGAGCTGTGGTGAGCAAATATGAGCGGTATAGAAGGTCTACGATACAGTCATTAATTAGAAAAATGAGAAACGGAAAATGATTTTTCCACGGTCTAAATACTGTCCCGGACGCCTTACTTCTCATCTTCGTTCTAAAATTTAAATTTCTTCTTCATGTAGCGCATTCAAATGTCAGATTAAACTTCTACCATCGAAATAATCTTTTTTTCTTACTTTAATTTATTTATTCTGTAATCATTTTCGTTTATGTGTGTCAATGAATAATTGTGCAAGATTTGGATTTTTTTTGTTTCTCTTGTAACCAACTTATTAATTAATTAAATGAATAAATAAAAATAAATAAAAAATTTAAGACCCTTTAATTTAAACTTTAGTTGTAATTAAAAACTAATTCAACTTTTCTTTCATCACAGATCATGGCCATATAACATGTTGAATCTCGAAATTAATTTCTGACTACTTAACTATTATAAGGTCCCCTTCCCAAGATTGGTTTACCAGTTTATTTTATACACCTTTTTTATTTTTTCTTCTGCAACAACTCAACATTCATTCCCTAACGTTACCGCAAAGCCATCACAGTATCTGCAGCATACCCCTTACATTATTCCATCTTGCAGCAGCAAATATTGCTTTTAAACAGTTTTCCTGCCATTTAAACTCTGGTCATTCTCAAAATGAAACTGCTTAAAACTCATCTTCCACCCGAACAAACTTATTGTTAATAGCAACCAATTATATTTTTTTCATTTACACAATTACCTACTTTGGGTCAAAACAACCTGGTTGCTTAAAGTACAACTTGCGCATTTCCTCGGTTGAATGAAACAAAAACGTTCTTGAAAACTAAAAAGTATACGTATCTTAATCTTGGTTGAAATACAAATCATTTTTACTATTTCTGATAAATCGTAATGCATTCTCTAATATGGAGTATTAATGCATGAATTGGTGCTTTCTCCACACTGTATGCTTCTTCTCCTGTTATACATGCAAACCTGTGAAAACCATGTAATTTAAAAAGTTGAAATTAAAGCTTACCTTATTCTCAGTTAAATCGTCATTGAAAAGTATAACGCGTAATCCCCTAAAATGTGTTGTCTCATGAGTAGAGTCCAAACGACCGTACAGTCGCAGAATCCATCCCTAAGCAGATTAAAAACACAAAAGGGCATTACCGCTACGAAACAAAAGGAACACTCCAGTTACGAATAACAATTACAAAAAATGTATTCCTACAGGTATTATGCATCGTATTTTGTGCATGTGTTTTGACATGAATTTGTGGGACTTGGGACTTTACATCAGTTGTTCGTAAAATTTAAAGATGTAATTTGTATAAACAAAATATACGGTTGAAAATGTCAACGACACACATTTTCCTATCTAAAGGTGAATTTTCCATGATGTTACGCTCGAAGTTGAATACAGAAAAATCTATAAATTTGTAGCAGACTTCATTTAGTTCAATCAGCGTATCTATACAAGTTATACCGTTATTTTACAAAAGTCGTTCCTGCAAAAATTGTAGACTTATTTCATTCAACAAAGATCATCAAGACGTTAAATTTCCAAGATGGAAAAACAACACTTTACTGTTTAATATTAACAGTTACTTATATAGAAAGAAAGAGTTTTCAGAAACTACTTGATATTGTAGTAGAGGCTGTTCGCCCTCTTTTCACACGTTAAACGACGTTTTTGTAAAATCAGAAATTATGCTAGTGGTAATGTGGCAATTTTAAAGTTTTTGTTCTCTGTCAGTAAAGTATTAAAGCTAGGTTGAGACAAACATTGATATTATATAATGTTGTGCGACATGTATCTTATAGTGATGGTGTTATATTATGAAACATTAAAACCAAAGAAAATAGTTGTTAAGGTTTGAGAAGTACTATCAAATTATAATAAATCTCTTCGGACAAAACTTCCGATCATCAAAATCAATATTTATTCAAATACAAGTCAAATCACTCGTATTTTCAGACATAATCAATGACAAAGTACAGAGACAAGATAATAA
>JAHZNE010003760.1:0-20116 GCA_027744055.1 Callyntrura sp. NNG-2020
CAGCCTACTCCACTACTCTGTAAATAAAATGCATATAATAATCGTTGCCATCCAAAATATTTTACACTGTGATTTTGGCAGCAGGTAGGGCCTGTCCTGTACTATATTATAATACCTGTGCAGCTCCCCTACACGAATACTAACGAATGAACTGTCTGAATAATGGTGAATGACTAAGAGTATGCAAAAACTGTTATTATTGAGATTGTGTACGTGAATTAATGGAAAAAGTGCGTAAAGTGTACGTTTGCATACTTTACCTGTAATTATTTTACTATAACCGTTTTCTTGATAGTTTTATTTTGTTTTGGTACAGAAAATGCATAGGATGCCATTTTTGCGCAGGAATATATTTATGCATATTATGATGATGAGGAGGAGTCCTGTACCGTGTAAAACAGTACTAGCAGGTAGAGTCATCATCGTTTGTTGTCGTTTGCGTAGTTGGTAACACTACACTCTGCTGCCTTAAATGTGATTGCCGAGAGTCCAAAGGTAAACAGTTCAACTTGACCTGTATAACGTCATGCCTGACCTGATTTTCACTTGGAGAGAGACAGAATTACAAACGCACTCAGAGATGCAACACAACACATCAAGGTAGAGTATTTGTGTGTGCTCGCTCAGCAAAAAGGAATAAATATTTTACACAGATGAAAGAGAAGGCGTCTAATCAAAGAATGGGTCAAGCTCGCATGCATATTGTGATGATTACCTATATTACTGCCGCACAACAATGCATTCCAAAAACGTTAGTGTGTTTTCGTAGTACGGGCCTTAGGCCTGCTGACAATGAAAATGAGTGGGCCGGCCGTCATCGTCATCAACATAATAAATATACGAGTAGTAACGTTTCTTTATGCGTAATACACAGTCTTAATGTACGTAAAACAGGGTATACAGAATTGTTACGAAGCCTGACTAATACCTCAATTTGATACATCCCAACGCGTAGGTGCAAGATAAATACTCTTGATTCCAGAATGTTATACGATATAATTAATAGCGTTTATTTTTATTTTCTACTGCCTTTCTGTAATGCAAACAATTATACGACTGAGCGGGCTAAGGACGCATTACCGAATTAAACCAATATTATGTTCCACATTCTTTTTTATACCTTATTGATAATTAGTTATGACTCTATTATCCTCTCATCCTAAATTTCACAGAGTGGTTCGCCAACTGGCAGTCGGCATAATTTGTGCTTGTCTAGTCAGTGTATCCTATTGTATCATTTTTTAGCGTGGCGCAAGCTGGTATTTATGTCATGCTTAAAAGAAACTAAAAATATGCGCGCTGCTACATATATTTTCTCTCTTGACTTGATATAAATAATTAATTGACCTTTTGGATTCGGAAAATGAGGATATTACATAACTAATCAGAACTATTAATGCAGGTTAAAAAATGAGCATTTTTTGTTATCTCCACGTATAAAAGTGCGTAACCGTGATTTTTGCAGATCTTTCATTGAAATTCAAGTGTGGAAGCTGGAAAACAAAAAAAAATTCAATACGGCAGCGAAAAAGATATGAAAAATGTATAAATCCCAGGAACAAGTTTGTAATGCAGTAGCGTCTTTAACATTGAACTTGCAGTGGTGTCACTTCTTGATACCACAATAAAAATTTTGTTACTACACAGCAATGTTCCCATACAGTACCAGTAATTAGTCTTAAAATATTCTCACCAACTTCCGCTGTATATAATTTTTTTCTGTGTGAAATGAATGAGAAGATTATGCTGCTACCTTGCTAATAGGAAAAACCTGAATGAGCACATGAACGTTAGACGTACGCGGAACTGGATGACAGTTATAGACGTTCCACCAATACTTTCAGTTGCATTTATGCCATCACACTGTCCCTTTTTATGAAGAGGGTACAATTAGCAAGGTCAACAGGTTACAACTGTAACAAATACTCTATAACAAGCGTACGCTTATTTAAATGGCACTTGCTTTAACGGGTTTACAGGTAGAGTAGTGGAACCTTGGTCACCTTGTCCTGAATTGTGTCATTCGTAAAGGGATGATGACTACTGGTTGAAGAGAACCGGTACATGTGCATCTCTATTATTATGAAACATTAAACTATATATTATCGTTTTTACATGAGGATAACCTTTACATATTGTACCAATTTTTTTACGGACATGTCATTACAATCACTGTTGGTGATCCAATATATACCTATACTTACCTATAATAAGCATACCAGACCAGACCAAACCAATATTTCCTATATCCGCGATGTTTATATTTCCCATAAAGTCACTCAAGATGAATCAATTTGCCTGACATTTTATTATTATTTGCCTATACCTACCATAGTGTAGATAAGATAATGAATGTAAAAAGGCGCTATAAAATGTATTTATACAAATTGCAAACAATTTGCTGTTTCTCACTTCCTGCTTATCAAAATATGTTTGCAAAGACAAAGACATAAATCCGTGTGCGCAGTTTACTCCATGATTTTTGTTTACTCGACGACGTTGTGTTAGTTGCGTATGAAAAAGGCAATGTTTGTTTTTCCTTTGAATGTGGGAAAGAAATTAGCAAAAGTACAGTGACTTGTGTTGTTCTCGTGTGTAATAACAATAATAATGAACCACAGTGGCAAATGCGTCTCACCTGTACTTCAAATTAATGGACTCGTTATGTTAACCATCATCATTCTGATAAAAATCTGTGAATCGCTATTTTTAATAGCGACCTTGACTTTTTAAGTCAGCAATGTATTCACTCCAAATGTGATTATTGCGCAATAGAAATGAAGTATAATAGTATATAATATAATGGTAATTAGCGTGTGGCGTACGAGACTAAGTTCAAGTTAAAGACTCTAAGCATGTCCGATGCGATTGTCAGAATTTTTGGCGTTTTTTGGTAGTATCTGCATGTTATGAGCGACGACTAAATCGTCGTAGTGTGTAATGCTTAATTATTTCTTTATCATTTTCAGTCTGCTGCTTTATCAAAATTTTACACTTGCCCTCCTCTGTAAACTTTACTTTTTTCTACTCTATATCCCTGTCTCTAGCTTGACTTGGCATTTGGCATACTGTTTGTACGCAAGCAAGACAGTGCAAGTGTTAATAATGTTATTTTAATGCTGACAGCAGCAGTAGTAGTAGCAGTAGCAGAATGTATCATTTGTATGTATCTTTTGTTCAGTTGATTCCAAAAATGTTATTTATTTTCGATGCGTGTGGTGAGTACTGTTTTGATAAATTAGGCCTGTTTGTTGAATAGGTGCATAAGCTGAGCGGTACATGGATTAAAACGATTATGACGAATTGCTTACTTTTTGGCAAAACACTACCCAATTTTACGCACTACCTGTTTTCATCATAGAAAACTAGCAAAGTAGTAAGTAACAATTAAGGGACAAGTTCACTGGCAACATTGACATGTCTCCTGTGATTACCTAAAGTCTACAGATTAATGTTGCGATTAAACATCGACATTGATATTTTAAAATAAAATGCCAATTTAATGCATGCTAGGTGAATGTATTCTTTACGTATCGCTGAAGGTGCTCATTTAAAAAAATGTTTAACTTTTAAATTTGTCCACATTTTCATGCGAGTGAAGTTGTATTCAAATGTAACCGAGTAATAATACTTTTTAATGAAACATACATACCATTCTATTTTTCTAAAATATTGCTGTCGTATCACCTGTCCCTGTGAAGTATGACAATGAAGTGTGTCTTGCATCATCAGACAATCTACTGCATAAACAAGATTGTCACCAAAGAGAGCAAGAGAGAGAATAGCAAAACGACCCTAAAATTCTAAACGAATTAAAATGTTCTTCTATATTCCTTGCATACAACGCTTTGAAAGAATGATCACGGTAATGACTGCCACTTGTCAAGAAGACTTGACTACAATTATTTTAATGTACAGCGAACAAAGAACTGCTGGCTGTTGTTGTTTTTTTTGTCAAAAACTGTTTTAAAATGATAAATGAGCTTGAATTTAGGATACCTGTCACTTCACTCCTGTTGCGCTTCAATACACTCGTATGACAAAAATTAGGAACGAATTTAAATTAAAAGTTCTTTTCAAGTACGCGAACAAAAACATGTATTACGTTTGCACGAAAGGAGGAACACAAAAACCTTCAATTGTAAATAAGGAGACCAGAGAGGAACAGACGTAAAATAAAAAAGGAAAGGATATGGTTCTAATCTACATTTATCTTTTTTTAAACTAATTTACCTGTGAGCCACGTTAAAAAATACCAACTGAGTATAATTTTCCCCAAACTGGTAACCGACCAGTCGGCATTTGTGGGCGATATTTTCTTCGACTTCATTATGTCAGCCTTCATGGTATTAGATTAGAAGTAAAACCACACAAAACCAAATAACCAATATTTACGTGTTTCAGTAATTACGTTATCTGAGAAAACTATATACACTTTGACCATTACATAAATCTGAAAATCTGGCAACTACTGGAATACTGGAGAAAAGTTATATGCACAATATAGTCACGGTTGAACAGCTAAAGCTGAACTGAGCTTGTTTTTAAACCAGGGATCTGTACTAGTACTACTGGTGATAATTTATTCTTCCTCCTACACAGCGCATTATTACTGCGCATCCCGTTTTGTGTAACACTCTAGCATAACAATTGAAATAAAAAAATGTACATGACTATTTATCTGTACTTCTCTCACGCAAAAAAACCCCCGCTAAACCACCACCATCACATTAATATTACCAACTCTTTTTTTGCTGGACTTGGACTTCTACCCCGACAAAGTCCATTTTTCAATTCCGTGCAGCGATGCACAAAAAATCACTACCTAAAAGTTTATTACCGCATGGCAATCTATCGTCATCCATATTTACCTATCTGAATAGCTATATGATGTTATACATGCGATCGTGTTATTGTTGCGGAATACATGCTTTTGTTTTTGCTCATCATCATCACCACCGTCGTCAGTTAGGCACATCAACACTTGAAGTTTATTGTTCCTACTACCACTTGTATAAGATGCATACGTAACATATTATAGCCATTTACATACTTCAATAAAATTCATTTTATAACAAAGGAACTGTCAGTCAAAGTCAACAAATTAATAATATTGTACATAGTACATGCTAGCAGACATTTGAGCTTGTCTGTATTGTCATCGTATTACAGATACATACACTTATCGTTTATTGAAGCATGCATAATTTTGAGCGTGTGCCCATATATGAATCTCTGACTTGTGTACTACAATTTACATGTAAATAGCTACCAGTAGTGCACAGCACAATGTACATTAATAGTCCTTATAATTCTTGCCAAACGTCTGCCTTTTTACAATCCAATTATACATTCAACAACCTTGTGCCGTTGAACGTTGTGTGCCTGGCTATCTAAAGAGATGATGTTGATATCATCTATTTATTATCATTCGCTCAATTTGATTTAACCTTAGTTCCTGAATATCTTGTCAGATTATTTTTCGTACTTTGTGTATATGGACTATGGACATCTGCTTGTTTATGAAAATGATAAATGATCCGTGTCATTACGTAGTTCAATTATAAACAAAAAATCGGACAACAGAGATACAGTTTGCCCTTTGGAGTTTTGAGCTAAGTAGACAAAGGTATTTTGATCATCATCCTCGTTCTCCTCCTGTTGTCGTGATATGGCGACTAAAAGTGTTGGGAGGATGTCCGAGCTAAACAGCGCGTTAGGTCGTACCGGCGCGACTACTGTATATAATCCGGTCAGGCCTTCGTGCAAGTAATTATATTAGCTTAGTTACCCTACATAACTGTCCTCACTGCAATGGTCATGCAATTACCTGTGCATATTATGCGTTTAAAATGGGAGCACAATTTAAAACGTCAATTAATGTATATAGTCCCTTTCCCGATCCCGTGTAATATATATGTTGTTATTTATGTCTATAGAAAAATGCAACTTTGAACCGATTTTAAATCCACTTTAACACGCATGCATGCTCTCAGATTACGTGTCGTCTGTAAATCCAAAGATATAAACTTGATAAGGATGCTGCTGCTTTTGCTGGTCAATCTCCTGGTACAACACCCGGAGTTGAATGTGGAGGCGGAGGAGTGTTTATTTGTGGAAGCTGTTGTGATTTAACAGAGGAAGATTACAACAACAATGACGGTTCCCACGCCCTTTTTCTTCGGTTGAGTCTCAGGTCGGATTTGGTGGATGATGACACATCACCACATAAACCGCCGCACATCATTATTGCGTATCACTATCATCAGTCTTTATAGAAGTAAGACGGGATGCACGACGAACACAAAATAATAATGGCAAATAGCACATGACCACCTTGAAAACTTGTATGTTAACAGCAAAATAGTGACGGTATTTCAGTTTTTGCATGCACTCAAAAATGTACCGTATTTTCTCCTCTAGGCTGTAATTTACTGCAAGTAACCCAGACTTGCAAGTTAAGACCTACTTAAAACGAAATTATATTACGTATAAAAATTGTAACAGACACTTTGTTAAGAAACTACTATGTTCTGGGTCTACCCCGCTTCATAACATCAAACTACCAAGAACTGTTTGTTAACTTCACCTTTGACCTTGCCAGTCGTCGTAACAAGTTTTACATAACCCACACCAAACACACTCACATGTTATGACGGCAACTTCTCGTGAGAACGTTCCCACTAAATAACATAACTAATAATTGTGTTTACTATCTGTTCGCACCACCACCCTCTTTGTAATCGGCAAAAAATTCATGAGAAGTGGGCAGGTTTGCAAATTTTAAAAGTCAATGTTATCAGGTATGTACTTCCCTTGAACTTCTCGTTTAAAATACGAAATGACATGCACATGCACACACCGCTGCCATTTAAACGACCACCACTTTTGTAACCAATCTTTTTTGTCAAGTATGCGAACTTGTTTTTTTGCACGCAAACATGCTACTTAATAAACAGAATCGAAATCAAGAAAAATCAAATTATTAGAATTTCAATTGAATGATCGACTGCTAATGATCAGAACTGCTGAGGATGACAGTAACGCTAGCGCTGGTTGGTGTACAAAGTTTGAGTGTGATCATGATGATAATGTCTCTCTTGTCTCTCTCAAGAAAACATGTGCACCACTACTCTTGCTCCTGCCTGCTTGCCGTTAACTTGACACACTTGCAATTGAAAATTATTGTAAATATTAAAACTGTTCTGCAATGCCGTGTCGTTGGGTGACTTATTAGCGAAAAGACGTTCTCTTTAGGATGCACTGCACCAATGCTATTGGATCAAGATCCCTGTGTGTGTGCTTCACAGGGATGATGCTGGCAGGTCGCGTATAATTTAGGTACTGTCATATAATAAAACAAAAACTCCAAATGTCCATTTATGATTACTTACATTACGTTATTGTTATCATTAGTACCCTTCTTTAAAACCCCCATCACCACCACGTATGAAAATGCCTCTCTGGCATATACGCAAATGGTTTACCACCACCACCTTCTATAGGGCTGTTGATCATGATCATCCACCTTTTTATGTTCTTTCTTCTCGTGTGTAAGCGTAGTAGATGAGGTGCTGTTGCTGGGCTGAGAGTGAGATGCTCCTAAAACGCTAGAAAGAACAATGAATGAAGTTTTGACCAGCCTATCCACACTCTGGCTTTACTACGTGTCTATACCCCTCTGCCCTGTACAGCTGTACATAAAAATGACAACATCTGCAACAATGCACCCCAACAGCAACAATAAAAACGGATTTATGCACGAAGAGGAATATAAGTACGGGGTGCTTTGTTGTTTGATATTGTTTACTGTTGAACATCATGTGTTCAAAGTCCTTGCAACAACAATCCCAAAACGTAGACGTAGCCATCATGCATCATGATCATGATATCATGATAAATAAAGCGGTTTACAAATTGAGCTGAGAGAGAGAGATCCACTCCGTAAAGGTGCAGGTCTTGCAAAGAGAGAGAGAGAGATGATGTAGTGGAAACGGTTGTGCTTTGGGACTTAACTTGTCTATAAAAAATATTTAAGTGTCTCAAGGGTCTTTGATTCAATGCAGTTTCATTACAGCACGCAACATACAGATATAATTTATAGGTAGTCAAGTTTTATGTATGTGCAGTAATATGTGAGAACAGATACGCGTCTATATATTAAATAATTTGGCATCAATATTAGTTTGGATCGTTATGCTTGGCATTACATTGAGATTGTGACTGTAAGTCTTTCCAATCTCATTGTCAGTCGGTCCCACATATATGATGTTAGGATGATGATGATGATGGTTGAGCATGAGCGTGTATACTATACAGAAAAAAGCGATTTTCTTCATTCTTACTACATGTTACCATATTGCATGGCTCATCTGACTTTTCAAGATTTTTTCGCTGTCTTCTTTGCAACTCGCAACTAAAGAGAATGTTGAATGTACCCTTTGTAAGCAATGGATATATATATTATATAAAGATTATGTTAAAATGGAGGGGGATAACGTTACCGCTTATTTAACTGTTGATGAATAGACTGTTGAGGCGTCTAAAATAAGTTACGGTGCCTTAATAGCTGTAATGTGTGATTGCTCACTACCAACGATTATTATGATGGCTTGAGTGATCGTCTTTCCTCTCTAGCGTGGAAGATCCTCTTTTTCTACGAAGCGCACGTCCCAGAGTCAACCGTGGTACAGTTATTTGTGAGAAAACCTTCACGCACACAAAATCAGCACACAAACATGATCCATAACGTTGTAAGAGTAAAGTCGGGATTATTTGGGGTATATGCACACTATGCGATGGTCGATGGTACTGATGGTATCATGTAATATAAACAGTAAACAAAAAATGGCTTTTTACACAGTAGTGTGCCGCTTGGTTGGATATTTGTATTGATCTGCCTTGGGCGATTTATCGTTTCCTTTATGCATGAATGCACGCACAAATAAAACTTTGATGCGGAGAAACGAGCGACCGGATCTGTTGGGACTTAGCTTGGTTGACACTAACCACAAATAGAAATCAACTTTCAAAACTTATTCGCTGAAATTACACGGATATGACCATATATAGTCAATTATCAAAAAAACAGACGTATTCCCAACACGCAATAGGGACAAAAAAGTTCTTTGATGTTGCTTTGCACGTGGAGTTTTTGTCTGTATTTTTTTTATACAAACCCACTTCCCGATAAAACTAGTGTTCCTCTCTGGCTATCACCAGATGTACGAACGACTTCTCCACCAGTTCACCCTTACCACCACCGCTGCCAATGCTCTTGTCTCAAATGCTACTGAACGAATGGACTATAAAACACAATGTCTGACCAGTCGACCACTGTCAGCATCCTCCTAACACTGCGCAATTTCTCTGGGTGAGAAACACGCTGAAAAAAATACACGCCATGAAAAATAGGTGCCTATCTAATTTGAAGCAATTTACACATTCCACTTTTGAGATACATACACTTTTGTGCTACTACAACGTTCATCAAACAGGAAATGCAGTCATTGAACGAACTGAAGTATAAAAAACCTTGTATCAATATGCAAATGAGAGGATTATTGAGTGATGGCTTCGTTGTTTTGTTTGTGAGAAAAAAGTATTAAAACATAACATTATGATAGTAATAGAATTTTTTGGTTAAGGCTATTTTTAAAATTGTGCATTTGTTTTATAAAGGGCTCGTCGGATACGTGTACGACGTTACATTAGAAAATAGAAGAAAATAGAGAAACGATAATGATATACATTGAAGATTTGAAGGAAAGACGGCAAGGATAAATGGTGATAAGACAGTATTTAAAAGATGGTGTCTTGACTTAATTAAAGACGGGAATGAAGAAGCACCTTTCGTGATTGAAGAAGATAATCATTTGATGCTGCTGGGGATAATGACGTTATTTTTGCTGTCAGGGGTCAAAGTTGCAACAACTGTCTTCTGCGTAACAACAGACTGCTTCACCGGAAGCAGACGATAGGATGTCATGACACGTTTAAGTACAGATGTCATGCATTGTGCATGGTAAAGTGCGTTGCACAACTATAGTTTGATAACCCCCATGATAAGATGAGTGAGCCTAAAAGCAGTATTTTGCTTACATTTTGAATTTCTTCAATTACAGAAGATTTCAACAATTTTTGGAATACACAAACATCTCAATTTGCATTTTTACATGATCTTCGACAACAAAAACGGTATTGTAAAAAATCACCATCTGTTACAAGCAAGAACAATGGAATGGAATTATCACGATTCGTGACCATCTTAATCTAACAGTGTTTTTCTTTCTGTCAGAGAGCTTAGTTTCAGCAGAGATGAGTTACAAGGTCGGTAGTTAGCAAAAATACAGCAAAGGTTTCAAAAAATTCTTTGTCTACCTTTTCAAAACACGACAATTACATTTTTCTATGAAAGAAAACAGTTAAGACATTTACGCAAGTAACAATAATTTCAACATGTAGCCTTAATTCCTATTTCCTCAATGTCAAGTAGCTCCTTTATTGTGTACATATTACCTTTTATTGTCCGTGTATGACAAACTGAAACCACGAGGCAAAAGTTGAAAGAACAGAGTGTGCTACACAACAAGAACGGCGGAATAATGCCAATGTATGGGTACGTAAGTGTAAGGGAGTACAACAATGTAAATGAGTTTTACAAACATTTTGGTTAGCTTCTCAGTTTTATCATCAGCGCGCGCGATAGAAATGAAAGTCCGTCTTGCCATTTAATTCACAGGGCATCATAGAAAGGGAGACGTTGGACAAACATTGCAGTCTCTATGCAAATGTACTCAAAGCGACACAATAACAAGTCACACACAACAACAATGAATAACAGTACATACTTACTGCTCCTGCTACTGCAACAACTCTGCTTATTTGAGCTGATGGGTTAGTATGAATCTCAATCTCATCATCAACACCACCACCATCATCATCATCGCCAAACGTCATTACCAAACCAAGGAACAATCTTCATCGTCGTCCTTATTACCTGAACAGCTACCAAAGTAGCAGCATCAACACGGAGCAAAAAAGTAAAGTTACTAAAAGCTTGTCTTCTCCTATGACATGACTATGCGTACGGCAATGGTGAATCAGCCAACAAAAATCTAGTCAGCAAATTACTCGGTTGGGACGAATTTCATTGTTATGTTGTACTCACGATCTGTCTTTTTGTACACCAACTAAACACGAAAAGCGCAGAGACAAGATGCGGTGCGAGAAGATCATTAAATTGCCGCGGTGGCGGTGGCCATTGCCATTCTAAACATAATATCGATCAGGTAGAAGGTAGAGGAAACCCCCATTGTTTCCTTGAACGAAATAATAAAAGATACTTTGTTTATTTATTTATGCACTTTTCCACGAACAATGTCCTCCACTACCGTTTTGTCTATCATCGTGGCCCAAATAGTTCTCTCTAAAATCTAGGTTACTCCCAAACCAGCCGGCCAAAAAGCTAGAAGCTTTACACCACCGTAAGTGCACACAACGTCTCTATAAAATGAATGAATGAATGAAACAAATACACTGCCAAACAATAAATGCTTTGATGAAGGAATACATGCATTGCTAACCAGATCAAGTTTGTTTACTGTCCTTCCCGATTCCTGCATTTTTATTCTGGGTTAATGCAAGACATGCATATATTTGGAGTATATATTTTTAGAAATGCTGCTTTTAACCACTAATTTCTCATTAGAACAACAGTTAAATGTGCATCATCAAATTCAGGTACGATGAATGCAGAAAAGTAATAATAATTTAAGGGACACAGAAGCGAAAATTAAGCACACAGACGAAAAGTGGAAATTAGTAGATTACATTATTACTTTATATAGGATAAAGGAGAATAGCTGGAGTAAATGCGAGAGAGAATTGAGAAAACGCTCTGAACGAATGAATTTTGTGTAGTTGTAGTCACTATACCTCCTTTCTGAGCGAGCTCGTCCAAAATAGGTAAATCAATCCCCGTCGTGTCAGCGAGCAAAACTCGCACTTTCATTAGTATCATCAACATTTTCTCGACTTTTATTTCCTTTCCCGTGTAACTTAAAATATTCTCGCAAGATTAAATGAATATGTAGGGAAAAGCGGGAGTGGAGTAACTTACAGGGCAAAAAATTGCGTAAATTCAAAGGGTTGAGTGAGATCACACAGAGAATTCAGGTATACACGTAGCACAATGAGGCACTAAAGTCCCTGTACAAAAATAAAAAATTGTCACTAACCGATTCAAGAGTAAGAGCAGAAAACACACCGACGAGCACCGTGTCCGGAATCGCACTGCAAAGTATAGCTCCCTTTTTCACTGATAGCTGCACACAAAAGAGGGAACGGTAATTTCTCCGTATAACTCGAATGCTGTAGGGTTCAGTTAAAAATAGACACAACGCCGGCGGCAAAAATCACCTTTGCTGCAAGTCCCTTTCCCACTCAAGTACGAAGAAGGCACGATTTTGTTCTTTTCTCACTTAAATCACTGTTTACTGCGAGTTCGTTGTCGACAGTCCCCCAGTATGTCGACGTGTGTATTGGTTGCCTTTTTTCTTTAAATATCCAAACAATGTACACACCCTTTTCCTGAAGAGATTGGACCCTCTTTCCTTCCTCTTTCCTCTTTCAGCACTGGACCACAATTAGGTACGCAGCACCATACTATCTATTTCTGTCCATTTGCAATCTTTCAACGTCCACCTTTGCCTGCAAAGGTGGTTCTGGCAGTCGGTACCGTTTATGCACTTGATTTTGATTTGGAGGAAAATGCACTGAACTTGGCCGTCGTCGGCGGGTAGGCATCAGTGACAAAAATGATGACGTTCTGTGGAAGACGTCAAGAGTGGTTATCTTTGCTCCAAATTTTGATTCGGATAAGGGGTAGGGGGTTTTCGTCTTTGTGTCGTCGCTTCCTCACAATGCAATGCGTGCACGACGGGATGAATAAAACAACTGGCCAGACTTTGAATTTCAACTGTTGCTTAATAAAAATAAGAACTGCGCCAGAGAGAAGGGAACCCGACCACGCTAAAAATGCAGTAGTTGCTAATGGATTGTCTGTGTGTTTGTGTATTTTTTTACCTAGATACCCAATCAGTCGTATACAGGGTTCGCGTGCCTCGTGTGTCGCACTTCTCTAAAAAAATATTCCAGAAGACAACCCAGCTTAGCATAATATAATATATCTAGTCATATGTACAAAACCACGTAAAGGTATAACAAATTGGTAACGTAATATCCTGTAATGGGAACTTTTTTGGTGAGCTGGTAAGGTGAGCATGTGTTTCTGCATACCTGAAAACTGCCAGTTCAGTTCCGAGAAGTCGCCATAAAATACCCCACTCCTCATACAAAATACATACCTCTGCAGGTAATCCTTTGTGTTACTTGAGCGTGTCTCTCTTTTGGGATAACAACGACGCATATGCTGTACTCCGTACTGGCGATGATGATAATGATGATGATTACGGTGACCATCAAGAATCATCATCTCATCATCATCAACGTCTTATATGCTCAATGCACGTCACTAGACACTCAGCAGTATTATCATCAGTGGTTGTGTAGTGGGCAAAAAAGGGATTACGTACGTATTTTCTTTAGTCGTATACACGGCGATGGTAAATAATGACGAAGAAGCAGCAGTAAAAACACCAAAACGTAACTACCACATTAGTACGATGCGACGTAATAAGTGGTCATATGCAGGAGCGCCGCAGTTTGTAGGTTCCACACAACCAGTAATATACCCATGCCAAAAAGGTAGATATACTATCAACTACCTGATTAGGTAGGTATCTCCCAAAAAACAAGAAATGCAGAAGGATGACTACTCTTTTTTGTACGTTTACAGCAGCTTATATATAATTGTTTTGTGAAGCTATTGCTGTCGGTAATAGGGGCAGGTAGCAAACCTGTAGATGCCTCGAACTCTTTAGATAAATTATATAGGAAAGATAGTAAACAACTAAACGAGCGCAAAGCTCAAGTCAATAAATTTTGGCACTTGTATGGGAGCTTACGGGTTTATCTGTGTAGGTTGTCGGCGTAGTCCTCTTTACACACAGCGCAGCGTTGTTGCTGCTGCTTTGTTTTGTTTAAAGAAAAGTATACATGTGCCATCTGACACATTAGTTTTTGTTGATTGAAAGAATGATACATGATGCGACGGTGTAAGCGACTGGGTATTTGGGAATGTACTCCTGCACATTAGGAACCTAACAACAGCTTATGCAAAATATCGGGGAAAAACTCACAACGACTTTTGTTTTTGTTCGTTTATGTTGCGTCACCATGTTTTGAGACAGCGTCACCGTGGGTAAAACTCTGGCTAGTTTGTGCCACCAAAAACAACAGAATTAAAATACTTTGTTAGGCTAGCCTTTGTTTGCAATAGGCCACTTGAACAGAAAATAAGCGAATGTAGAAGACGTGCTTGGCTGTTATGTGACTGCTTCATTTTTTGTCGGACTTCTTGATGAAGATGAAAATGCTACTTTTGAGACGCCCACATAACGTGGACCACGGGATGATCTTTTTGCTCTGACGTCATCGGCAAGTTTAAGATGAAGTTTTTGCTCGTGCTATTATAGTAATTTAACTTTTACAATGCATTAGATGATCTAATGTAACGAAAGCGAAGGTATGCATGGAGAGGGTAGACGGAACGGGTAACAACCTTGTGCACTCAACTGCTACAAAGTTGGTTGCTGTGAATTTGAAGATATAAAAATGTAGAAAATATTGCAGCTTTTTAAAAATCGTTGCGTAATGTTGGAGTTAATTCGCACAATTCTTTGTTGCCACCAAAAGCAACTCAACCGCAACGCTTTCATACGTATATAAATTAATCTAAAGATGAGTTTATTCTTTAATAAAGCATTAAACATGGATATGGAACATGGATACGTATTTCAACTTTCAACAGGCTTGCAAAATACTCATTTAACCTTTGAAGACCTCTCATATATATCATGTTGCCTACTGGATTCCACAGCTCTGCGTTGGTATATATCAGCGTGGGCTCCTCAAAATACATACATTCATCATGTTACTTATATTCTCACGTTTCTAAAATATACAATTACAATAAATTATGGCGATTACTATTGAAATTATATTGTACAAATATACTTATGCAAGACCAAGATATCAGTAATGCTCCAACTGTAATGCAATGAGGTGATGGTCTTAACAACTATCTGTATTACTGGAACGAAAAATTGAGCTTTTAAAAAGTTTAGCACTAATTTACACAATTTACATACACAATTTGGTATGGTGTTCCATTATATTTATGCAACCATTTTGCCAGGCGCATTCACAAAGAAAAAAAGAAAATTTCAATTGTTACATTGTCCAATTTACCTACTCTTAAAACTTTTACAAGTTCTATTTTCTTTCTTAAACATGTGCTAAGTTTGAGGTTTTATAACCGGCATTAAACTGGAAATAAGAAAATCAGTTTCATATATATACTGCAACAACATTCCAATATATTCGGCTACGGGTACATCAAGAGTTGTTCCGTTGGATCATGTTTGCGATGGAGTAAACAGTAAAGTGCTATACTGAAGAAATAAAGGACACAGACACAACTGTAGTTGAACATGTTTATAAATCTGGTTTTCCCTATTCTTGAATCATATTTATTACAGCCAGCTCTCACACTCCGCATAATATTATATTTGGCTTACGAAGTATCAAAACTGTCAGACAAAATACTGGTATTTTATTGCCGTACCGCGAAAACCGGACCTACGACAAGAAGTAAGTTTTTTTTCCAAAGAATTGAAAGTAGGACAATATTATGTTTATTAAATGATTTCCAACCCAAGAGTGCACCAATTTACAAGCAACTATAATATTTGTACATACATAATTATTGATTTCTGCAATGTTTAACAACAGGCTTGAAAACGCCCGCTTGTAAATTAGAGATAGAGACCATTTGTAGTAGTAGATAAACAGGTACCGGTGCTTTGTACTTTTGTTTGTCCTCCAACATAAATATTGTCAGCGCCACAGATACTTGCTCGTCGTTAAAGAAGTATACCAAATGGATGTACGAATGTACTTTAACCTGACAGTAATTAAGAAAACAGTAATATTTGTATTAGGGGTAAAAATTGATTACGGTAAGGGTTCGCAGTAAAGAGAAACCTAAGTGGTGCACCACCATACCATAAAATTGTACAGATAAACGTGCAAGTAGATACAAAAGAATTAAGGCGACATGCTTGTCGTGTGCATATCCTTGATAATTTAGGAGATTTGACAATTTAGGTAGTGCCTGTTGTGTTCAGTACCCCCCTCACCACTTCCACTGCCTGTTCCTTATTTATTAAAGCTTTTCCTTCTTTACTGTAAGAATGTAAGAAACTCTGCGTTTACAAAGGGGCAAAATATAATTTTATTAAAAGGCCAAGGACGAAAGCGAAAGTGTTGCTCATTGCTGCTTTGTCAGTGAGCGAGCACGGAGCTAGTTGTGCAGCTGAATCATTTTATGGCAGTCGTCGTACAAAACAAGAAGAGATGATGGAGGAGCTGCTGTTTTTACGTCCGCGTCCTTGTGTCCACTACCCTTTGAACACTCGTTTTACTTTATCGCTAGTTTGTATAGAAGTCTGTGTATCTTACTTGTTTGTGTCGGATAGGTGCACTTAAAATTAAGCCTTTTTAACGATAGTAGTAATAATAAAAACAAAATTAATGCGAAATCTAGAGCCATCATTAGAGTAAATAACAATCAAACGTAGTAAAGGACTAAGAAAGTGCGTTTATGACGTGAGGTGTAGCTGATCTAAAAATTTACAGCGAGGATCAAATCAATCATGCTTGTCTGCCTGCCCAGCAAAAGCATTTGCTTCTTGTTACTTGCTTTGATCTTGTCTTGAGTGTTGACAAATATGTTTGCGTTGCATTGATTTTTCAGATTGACCAATCAGGCATGTACTGACGCATCATAGTTCGTAATACGTAATTGTATATAAAGCATTTTGTGGTTTCCTTTTTTACCCTTGCGTGTATGTATATCTTTTAAAGCCGTAATTTTCTTAGTGAATACCATTCCAAGAATTCAAAAACTGCAATATACAAGTGTATTACATTAATCAAGGTCAAGATTTTTTAAATTGGGATTGGAGGCGTTTATTTGGTTTAAGTTTGATGAACTTTGAAATTAATTACCTATTACGTCTTACAGGGGAAGTACTTATAAACCTGTATAAATAATATGTAGCGTGAAATACACCAGATGGATGTTCTAAATAGTAAAGGGGATAGTATATAGACGTACAACTGTTCCCTGCTACTACTGCTATAATTTATGTTGTGTGACGACACGGGCATGGGAATTCTAGCAAAAAAAATCAATTCAATCGCTGGTTATGAATCGTATTATTAGTTCACACATGTCGTTTGAAAACAGGGAATTACCAGCAGAAATTAAACGAGTTTTTGATCACACGGATTGGAATATATCGTACAAGTGGCACGCTACAAAGCATTTAATGCATTGCTCTTTGTTTGTTTATAATTATCATTACTAACTTTATACGACAATTTACAGTAAATAAATAATTATCTAATTACAATGTCACGTCGTTGTCGTCATTACTGCAGGGGATTGGGATTACCACCAGCAGAAAACGTTTAAGGTTTCTGACCTCCAACCGCTAGCACTACCGTGGCCGTGATCCCTGAATAAAGCTGAAACGCAACATAAAACCAGCCAAGGGACAGCCAAGGTTCTTCAAACAAAAGATCCAGTGCATTTTCATGGCAAAGATTATATGCATGATGCATGAAGGTTTTTAAACGAGCCAGCGGGAGAACAGATTGCATGAGACAACGTTTAAATTTTCATTTTTTCTTTTTGTCGTCTTCTTTATCCGTGTTATAGTAATTAATGTAATTCAGTTGAATTCGGAATGATCGAGATTTTAAAAGACGTAAACATAAGGCTGATTACTGTAACGAGCTTTCTCAATAGTCTCAATGATTTGATGAGAAATTTAGGTACTGAGGATTCATCAGCTTTAATTGTAGTGGTTTTACCAAAACAATTTCATTGTTGTTTGCGAAACAAAAATATACCGTGATTTTGCAAGAGAAACAAGATTTAATGAGCTCATTTTTAAAGGAGCAACTTGTCCATTTTACAAGGTCGTAAGGCCGTGATCCCTCATTTACGTTTTTTTTCCTCTGTGATTATTTTGCCAATATTAAGGATGCATATATGATGACATGTTATATATGTAATATGTACAATGCAATGATGGGGTCTTTGCGAATTAAACTGTTTGGTCATCGGAAGATTCTAGAATTTGGGGCATCCAGCACTCCACTCATCAATAGCGTTCTCGTGAAAAAATAACAAAGGAGTAGCAATTTGAAGCACGTCAAGATGAAATAACGTTGTTATTGTGTTTGTTTTCAATCCCTACCCTACCACAACCACAACCTATTCAATTACCTGTATGAAGAGGCCTGAGGATTTAAAAACTTGTCAGTCCAGATCGAAATGAGTTTTCCTTGAGGTTTTTGTTGATGATCAACAGAAAAATATTTAAAACGCAAATTCCATATCATGCTACCCTTGTTGAGACTTATAGGGTATGAATTTCCAAATAATCATAGACTTAATTTTTCAGGATTTTGTAGTCTTCATGAGATAGTTTCTTTGTCGTAAACGTGTAAATGCTTTACCATTTATACAAAATATAATCGCTAGAATGGCGTACCAACAACAATGACATCGCCAACTGCACATGACCGCTCCACGCTGTATTTCCAAACGTATTTTGTATTTACCCTTTTGTAAGTTCAAACTTTCAAATGTTTGTATAGAGCACATGAGTAAACGACGATATTTATTGCATGTAGTGAATATGCATCGATTTACGATTTGACCATTCGTCGCATTGCCATCGCCAATATTTTAAGCTATTCTTGCATTTAAAATTCAGAAATTGCTCCAAGTTCACAGACTGGGGTTCACAACGGTTATATTCATCGTGATGGTATGGTCAGACCCAGACGAAACCACTTGATACACGCTCCCCTCCTGCTGAAAAAGTAAACTGTACGGCCCTGGCCCTTTGTTGAAAAAATCTGCTCATCTTGATCTAATAATTTGAAGGATGTCTCATCATCGTCATCATCATGTAAGTATCATTTAAACAACACTGTTTTTACCAAATAACCCAGTGGTTAATATACAGGGGATGGTAGAATATGAAAGCATATGCTATGCTAACGACTATCGTAGATCGTAGTAATCGACTGACGACAAGTGTAGGGGGACGTAACAACGCTTCTTGTTTTAATCAATGAAAAATTCATATGCTTCTGGTGGTTTTATCAACGTTATGACAAGTAGTGCAGTTGGTGGTTGCACTGAAGTTGGACCTTCAAATAACTTACTGTTCTTTTGTAGGGATGAAATACCTGTTTAGTTTACGATAATACTACATTTACACTAACGTAAATGCATATACCTAGCTTTTCAGAAAAGTCTAACCTTCAAATAGCTTACTGTTCTTTTGTAGGGATGAAATACCTGTTTAGTTTACGATAATACTACATTTACACTAACGTAAATGCATATACCTAGCTTTTCAGAAAAGTCTAAGCTATACAAAGGTCTGCTTTTCAATCAAGAGAAAATGCAACAAAGTAAACGCATGGGTCCACATAAACCTAAAGAGCTAAACACTTAGAAAGTGTCGATGTGAAGTAACCAGAACCAGAAGGCTTAACAAAAATGTGTAGTAGTACATTGAGTACTTGCCAACATGAGTCACTTTCAAATTTTCGAGTTCTTTAGAGGTCACCAGTAACTGGCGGGAGGCAGGCTGCCCTTCATGTAGTTTCGAAATGTTATTTGGAAATAAAAAATTGAATCAATTTTACAATGGAACAATGGAGTTCAAAACTGTGTTGGTTAATTATTTCAATCAAACTTTCTTGAATCCACAATATATTTCCATTCATTTTAATAACACCGGCTTTGGCAGAGGTTCCATATCAAATCGGTTTACGAAAGAAAAATTTTGATTGTTTTTCGTATTTAGAATTTTCCCACACTTGAATAATTTCCAGCTCGTAC
>JAHZNE010003761.1:0-21798 GCA_027744055.1 Callyntrura sp. NNG-2020
GAAGTCGATACGTCTTATTAAACTTGGCGTGAGGGGGTTTCGAATATGGGGAACTCGAATATGGCGTTAGTTTTATCCCACACCTTTCAGATCAAGCAAAGCGTAGCTTGCGCGACGGCTAGTAATGTATATAAAGCTATGTATTATATTACATCTATTGGAAAGGAAATATGACACAAAGCTGCAAGGTACATAAAAAGAATAAATTCATATCAGACACGATAATGAGTCATGACAAGTCGTTTTTACAAAGTCAAAGATTGCCATTATTATTGGCAATTTCTAACTTCGTAAAAACGACTTGTATTTTTATCGCTGTCTCTTACGTAATCTTCTCATCGTTTCACCAGAACTTTGTTTAGACTAAAGCAAAGTATCTTATTTCCTTTGTCAACAACAACGAATAACCAATCATGCAAACTATTGCAGACTAATGGCCATCGATGGAAATTATCAGGAGACAGCCCTACTTAATTTCGATGGTGTCGAAATTCTTGATCATAAACATCCTTGATATGCTGCTGGTTTGAACTTCTGTAGACAGAAATGGCACAACTGGAACTGCATATCTACGTATGTTTTACTACTATGTCGGGTATTTAGTAAAAATATGCTGTGAAACTACGTAGACTTTTGGTACTTTCAACTGTCGAGGCGCTGAAGGTTTATAATCATTCTGATAGAAACGGCTTCTATTATGAAGTGTGCTTATTGTTCAGAGACAGTGCATCCGATTCCCTTTACTATTCAAAGATAAATTGGATAGTATTTGATAAGCTTTACCCATTTCCTTAAAATCCTTTCATTTATTTTAGGTACATTATAACATTTCTATTAAATACGATAAAAGTTTATTTATAACTCAAACATGGTATCTAAAATATTATTATGTTGTCTCTCGCGGGCCTAGCTATATTTTCAAAATATGTAGTGTTTTAGTTTATAGATACGCAACTAATTTGAATTAAGGAATGAGAGCTGATGACTTAGGAATTACCTTAGTATAGCATAATTTTAGTTCTACGTGACGATCAACTTAAAATTGCATGCAATACATTTAATTAGTTGAAACTCTGTGGCTGTTAAATAAACTCGTTGCAAATATAATTTTCAACATATATGACTGTCAGCACTTTATACACGATTGCAACTGCCAAATATCTTTATTACCCATATGAACCTTTAACATAGCCATAGTTTAAAATAAAACATTATTGCAGAGTACTGGTGGATACATATATTTGTATAAATATATTCACATTTATAAACCATAATAATAAGGTAAGAAAGCACATTTCCTCTCCTATATTGTATATATTTAAATGCTACCACAAAGTAAGCAACACATATTATCTCTTAACATCATCATCATCATAAGATCGTTATCATAAATCACAAAAGTGTCGTGATGCATTCCACTCGTTTTAATACTACGTTGTTAAGCATAAACTGGTCGTCACAAAGATGGAACTATAATACATTTGGCAAAATCAACGGCAATGACTGGAAATGCACACTAGCTATCTTTTTTTCTTGTACGAAGGGCAGCAAAGCGTTACAAGTCTGAAAATTTCCACATCTACGAGAAATAGTCCTTACAGTTTGTGTAACATACGAAAACGGTAAAGATATCATGCTCATTATGTAATTTCCGTTGATATGGAAATAC
Organism: Callyntrura sp. NNG-2020; assembly: GCA_027744055.1. Taxonomy (NCBI): domain Eukaryota; kingdom Metazoa; phylum Arthropoda; class Collembola; order Entomobryomorpha; family Paronellidae; genus Callyntrura; species Callyntrura sp. NNG-2020. The sequence goes on from JAHZNE010003761.1 coordinate 1,670, forward strand.
AGTTTTGTCCCTATATTTGCGAAGCCAAGTTTAATGGCAATTTAAGCTGTAATGAAGTTCTAAAAACTTTCGTCGTCGTCGTTTGCTTCAAGCTATCTTTGGGTCAGTAGCAGCAGCTGCATGACCAGTGTCATCACCCTGTTCGTATATCATTCGTATATCGTCCGTTCGTATATATGTATGTATATATTATATATATGTTCGAACATAATTATTATACTACGAAAATTGTTTTTAAAGTTCTGCCATTACGAGCAAATGAAACATTACTCACACCCGTAGAATGTTCATGTTCGTATGTACCTATTCCAGAAAATCATCTAACAGTGCACCCAGTACACTGTTTTATGCACACAGTCTCGACTCTCGACCGGTCTGGACAAAGCTAATTGCGTCGCGAAAACAAATGCACAAAAGACTCTGCTCATTGCCATTACACACTTCATCTGTATACAACCATTTAAATGCACTAGAGCAGAAGTAGGCTTTGTAAAATAGGGAACTGTGAGCTGTTTCCCTTTTAAGTACGCATATTTCTGTAGATATCTCGATCCAAGCATGAGTTATATTGGTTCTTACTCCGCACATCAGCATCATTATATGAACTAGTGCAGATGCAGGTTACATTAATGAACTTGATGATTTCTGCGACTTCAATCGAATCAGAGAGACGAGAAGAGGAGCTTCGAAAGAATTTTGTGATAATAACGATGCTACGGTGATAAATAAACTGCTGTACTGCCACTACAACTAGCTCAAAATCTGACTTTATGACTCAAGACAACGACTATCGGTCATCTATTTGGAATGTATTTTGAGACATCATATTACATACGCTTTTATACATCAGAAAGTTTTTGGACGCACACACAAAAGCCACTTCAATCAAATCAAGCAAATTAATCTTTGCGCAAAATTAGTATTCACATACGACACACTGACACTATGAGACACTAGTTGCAATGTGTATGAATATATGCACGTATACGTATATGGCTTCATGACGAGTTAAGTGATTTTACATACATGGAACTTAAGCTTGGAGATGAAAACGAGAAGCTGACAATGTGCAGCGTCTCATACAGTTGCGTTGTGCTTATAATGTCATTGCGGTTTCTGTACACTAACCACAGTAATAATTAAACCTGTGAAAGCGACCATAAACAGGCAGCTGAACAACAGTTCTGCTAGCACATGTGGTCATAGCAGTTTCAAATTTACATTCTTTCATTCCTAAAGCGGTTAGTAGTACAAGACAAAGTACACCAATTAGTTAAGATGTAAAAAGGAGTGCAACAAGAACGATATTTTACATTTTATTACAGCAATTATCAATTGCATTAACTAAATTTTCACTATAGAAAGTTTTAACCAAATTGATTTAATTTTAATTAATATATATCATGATTTGATAATAGAAAAAATTTTCCAAAAATTTATTGTTGTCTTTAAATTTGCAGCTACGTAGTTTCGAATCGATATGTACATTTTGTGGTTCCTATTTTCTGAAGTTCTACATCAAAAGTTATACCTTGAATAGATACACTTTAACAGGATTGGATTATTGGTATGAAATAGTAGTCAACCCTGAAGTATTTTGTCTAAATATTTTATTTCGCTTTGTTTTTTCTATTCAGAAAGATTACAAAATCACAAAGGTACTGTAATGTGTGACTAATTGGAGGATGATATAATATAAATGAAGGATGCATTTCAATGCTTTTATCTGAACTGGATTTAAATAACAAGTTGTGGAATGCTACAAAAAAGCGGAACGCATGTTACGCCCGTACTAATTATCTGATATTTGTATCAGCTTTAACTCTTAATGTCACAAAAGTCTTTCAATTCTGCGTTTTTGGTATTAGTTTTGCGGTATTCCTTTGTCTATAATGCCGTATGCAATACAGTCTACACATTATTCCACAAAATAATGATTCTTCGATTGAACACTAAAGATGATATCGGCATTTTTTCGATTGCCTCATTCCATTTTAAAAGTGACAATGAGCCTACGCATCATATCATAATATAGCATATAACATTTTATATTTTATATTTATATAACATATATAACATATATATATATATAACATTTTAAAAGTCATCATTCTATCTTACTACCTTGTATTTCAGTGAGATGAAAGAGTTCAGTAGAACCACAACTTGCATTGAAAATAACGATACACATTGTGGCTTTATCATGACACTGGACTAACAGACAGATAGATACAGACTCAGTATATTCATAAAATAATTTTCCCTATTCAATAATATGTATGTATGAACAACCCTTCCGCACATTACAGCGACGTCAATATGAGAAATGTAATTAACATTTCATTTTTAATACCGCTGTGAAAAATTAATAAAACACTATTTTGAACTAGTAGGAATCATACTCATGTATGTATTTGCATGCTCTGGTCTTACTACGGAAAGGCACAAAAGCAAATAAACATTACTACTACTCCATTCATTGCGACGCAAAAGCATAGTATTTTTACTCACTCGGCAAAGTGCAAAAAGTTCATACTTTATTAAAAGTTTTCCATTCGAAGAAAAAGCTCAGGCTGAGCTGTATACCATTGATCAGTTGAAATCAATCATTACTGATTTGTACTCCACTGCAACGAAAGGCTTATAATATCTTGTCTGTAATTTGTGATTCCTCGGTCTGTCGGTAAAGTACTTGTGTAAAAAATATTAAACTTAAGCAAGCGTAAAGACCTGCCGATCTTCGCTAGTCTGTTTTTTTGTGGTGTGATTTACAAGATTACTCTTCTCCAGAATGACCATCATCAATTTCATCGCTTAATATATTTTCTTTGGATAGCTTGTGAGTGAGTGTTACTCTATTTACACTGACAAGTGGGGAATCTGCTTTCAGCACACATTGTGAATGTATTATGCTGATTGCAGTATTCACGTGCATCACTACTTTTCAGTCTGCAGCTAGTATGTTACTATTTCAACGTGAGCACAAGAAATAACTTGGTCAAATAACTTTCTCTGGTTATGATCGAGCTTTTGTGCCTTTTCACATTTAAGTGAATTCTTTGAAGTTCTCATATACTTATTTCAGGGATTCTCCGTATTTCCAGTTCTTAGAAACAGGGTAAAGCATACAAAACTTGGCTAATGTGTTCTCGTATCACATTTCGAAAACAGAATTTACGAAATTGCTAAAATGTAAATACTACTGGCAGCTATCGTGTAATATTCGTAAATTCAGTGTTAACTTCATATTTTGGCTACCAAAAGAGCAAACTAATTTTCAGCAAGCAGTTTAGAGTTGTGTGAATAGTTAATGGTTGATAGTTAACGAATAACGTTATTAACGTAATCATTTTTAGCGTCAACGAACCATCATACAGCTAGTGTATTGTAATAAATAAAATAGGCAGTTAAAAGTTCTTTTATTGTTTTTCCTGTAATTGTTTTGCATGTGATTTCAACTAAAAAGGTAATCATTTAGTGTTTTATAGTTTATTGGAAATCGTAAAATTAAAAAGGCATTGTTTCAAATATACTGTCTTGTAACCATAAAATACGCTCGTCAAGCAGTAGCAAAAGAGTAAGGAAGAACGAGGCAGCTTCTTCAGGAGAAAAGAAACTTGTTGAAACGGGATATGTTCATCATGAACAACGAGCGAGTTTTGAGGCACCAGCTAGGAGTTCGCTACTCCGAAAATCTACAGCGTTACGTCTGGGGCAAACCGATGATGCGGATGATGCTGGAAGTGCAGTGTTTAGCAGTGGCAGTAATTGTCACTACCCAGGTGTGAATCGTGATTCTATGTAGCTGTGCCATATTGGTTTTTGTGTACCTGTTATCCTGTTACCCCGGTAATTATTACTTTGCTCGGTGTATTTCTGTTGTAGGTGTGGATTTTATCTTATTATGGGTCCAGAATATTTGAGAAACTCGTCGGGGACGATATTGCCCTTCCTTTACTGTACTTGGGAGCTATCATATTTGGAACGATGACCTACGTTCGTCCTAGCTATTGGAGGTACAATGTTTGCTCCTTCTGTTCGTATTTCCACATGTTTTATGTAATACACTGAGGCAAATTAGAAATGTCTCGTGTTATGCAAATGTTGTGGTCTTTTTAGAATTGTTATGTCGCTTACACTGTACTCCTTGGTTGTCTATTTCTCCATGATGGTTACCAACATGGCTCTACAATTGCTACTAACACCTGGTTTGGTGGAAGCTTTACAAGAGAGTCCTGATAATGCTCGTGAGTTGTTTCATTTACTTTGAATTTAGAAAAATGGGTTATTTGAATCACTTGTTTTAAAGAGATATACCTTTGATTTCGTAAAAAACGAAAATATAGGGGTTTGGATACCATGGGCAATTGGACTAGCACTACACTTACAAATTGGCCTTTCCTCAATAGCTATTGCAGTAATATCTCTTCGAGATATGTACCAGTTTAACCCGGTGATTTTGACAGGAACACACGACGGTCTCGTAAAGCACAGCATTGTTGTTCAGCCCCTCAGCGTAAACAACAATCGCCCTATTAGCGATCCCAATGCACCAGCGATGTTTGTTTAAAAACCCGAAAGAAAACATTGTACATAATTTATTTCAATAAAGGTAGTACGGTGAGGTACTTTTATAACATTGACATCAATGGATTTTATAGTTGTTAACGAATATTATGAAACGACGGAAAACCTTTCAAAATTGTGGTTGCGGAATCAACGAAAGGCTTCCTAATAATGTATATTTCTCATATGCAGCTTCGAGATACAAATAAATTTATACTTTTTGTTTTGAAGATCAAACGAATATCACTCGCCTCTAACGAAATTAATTACACGTTTCTCTATAAAAATTATTTTACCTCATAGACTGTTATGCATGTAATACTAAGGTCATGAAACTTTGACAGTGTCGTTAGTGTTCACGACACTCCGCGTGAACAGCGATTTTTTTACAGGGCATGCACAACTTTACATTAGATCCGGGGTCAAGGTGACGGAAGGGTGTCATTGAAACGGTACGTTTTTACAACATGCTCTCTCCACGTTTGATCGTCGTGCCAGTCATACACGGCACTGATGTCCACATAAAAATATATTACTCCTTTCATTTCTGTCTGTCAGTTCACTACTTTAAAGGGGAAAACCCTCTCAAAAACTTTCCAGTCGGCCAAACTAAACTACAATACTATAAGCAGTAAAATCCTTTTAAACTCCGCTCTAACTTTACTCTCCCTTTCACACAGCATTCTTTTATAAATTTGAGGTTTTCCCATTAAAATATTTTCAGTGAAATTGCAAAGACCCTACAATTGCTCAATTGGGGTTGCTCTTTAAAAGTTCTCGTGCTTTGCTTTTGGGAGAAATAGTTGTACCATTGATACATGATCCTGCGATTTTCGAGCCTTTGTTTTACATTCTTCGACTGCACGTTGATGCCACACCACTTCATGTGATACTGTTCAGCAACAGCTCTCCGTATTTGCAAACTGCGTAGGATGAAAAATAATGTCCCTTTCCTTTCACATTTTTAAACATTATGAATAACAACCTTGCTCCTGGCAGTTAGAAGTATTTTACTTGACTGCATATGGTAGTTGAAATTCAGTGGAAATCCCCCACCTTCCGCCACCGACGGAGATGATACAAAATACTTGAGAGTGGAAAGTGTGTACAGGGGGTATTGGTATTATGAGTTCTTTTGTAAAGTCGATGCTGCTCATGTCGTGCCTACCTTTAACCGCTTCTTATGAGATTTATGTGCAAAGTACAAATGTAGCAGGCTTTCTTTTAATATTCTCAACAATAATAATAATTTTACCACCGTGAAACTTCTATTTCGTTTTTCTACATTACGTTCCCGTCTTATTTATTCGCCCCTTGCTTTCTTTCCCTTTCCAGCTGCCTCGTTTTACTCGTCTTTCTACTAACTTTACTTGAGTTTGAGAGAGTAAAGCACGTCTCCTCACCCGCAACCGTATGCCTTTTTTAAAGAAAGGAAAGCAACTTCAGCTTTGGAAAATTTATTGACTTTCACAGAATTTATTATTGGGAAGCTCTGCATGTTCCACTTCTTCTTTGGCATCATCTTCATCGTCATCTTGGTGATCCAATGTGAAGTAAAGGAGTGCCGGTGTATATGAATAAAATTCACACCGAAATTACCAGCCAGAAAAGAGAACAAGGGGAAAGGTAGATATACAGCAAAAAAATAAAATAAGGAATGGTCTGTAAAATGTTGAATCTATCTTTGTGTAACCATCACCACCTCTCGGTTAAGGACTCGCCCAGGGACCAGGGATGAAAGAAGAAGAAATACTACTTGAACATACGCTAATATTTTGCTGCTCTCTATGATACATTCATTACATATTTTGCACAATATGGTGTGATCTGATTCGATCCAATTCTCCGTAAAAACGTAGACATCTTCAGATTCGATCATCATCAGTGCTCTACCGTCCTTGAAATATTTTCCATGAAATACTTCACATTATCAACGTCAAATCGCATCTAACGACTATACCACCTCCCTTCTACGTCTGAAGAGAACAGGGAGAGTAGATGGAAATGGAATATTTCCTGTGTAGGTATGTGAATGGGTGGGATGATAATTTCCATTTGACAGGTTCGTTTTTGGAAATTGTCGCTAATTTTATTATAATATCTGTCATTTTCACAACTTAGACAGCCTGCCAGTAATTATTACGATTCTTAACGTGTTTCATTTGTATATTTTCAACAATATTTCTGAATTTTCGCCTACTCGTCTCATTGTGACTATTGTGAGTCTTCACATAAGGAAAACTTCCAACTTTTAATGGGATGACAGTTACACATCACTTCTATATTTCAGGACCATTTATTGGGGGAAGCAGCATCTGATTTTGGAGATGTGTATAATTAAAATTATGTAATGATTGAAAGACAGATTTGCTTCAACAGAGAATGAACGCCAACATATTTTTCACAAGAACTGTACAAAAATCTAATTACCCAGCTACCCAATATGAAATGAAATAGGCATATCTCGTACGAATGTATGATATTGGTAGCAATACTCATCGTCAGTGGAAAGTATGTTAAAGTTAAAAGCCACGTCATCACTCTCATCACACCGACAGCAGGCGTGACGCCAGTAGGCAAACGTACCTACCATGACAATTTGCATATCAGAAAAAGGTAACACATCTATCACCACCGAGGCCTTCCGTTCAAGTAAAAGAATATCTGTCTGTGGGTAATATGATTTACATTAATGATTCATGAGCAAGAATAAATAAAATGATGGTGACACGTCATTTCTACCTATTTTATGGCACAATACGGATTGACGAACACTATTGTGTTGACCGATAAGTATGTTTGTCTATACGCTCATTTGTAGATGGTTAAAAGCTTCGTGAGAAAAGCATTGGTTTATTATCTTCCACGTGTTCCCTGATTTTTAACATTACGAGAATACGGGGTTTCCCATGTTGCCCCGTCTAATAGCATTACGTATATTAAAAAACCTCTCATGTTCCCCAAGCCTGGCTCAAAGGCTCGGGAAGTTAATAAACCATTGGAGAAAAGCAAAATAGCAAAAGATGCCGCTAAACTTATTTTGGGAACCGGACATTCTGGATCTCAAAGTGATCGTTTGCGTGTAAAAAGTTTGTTGTCGCTACCTTTATATACTTCGTTGAATAAACTTAGTGACGTTCATATTGTTAGAAATTTATAGATTTCCTTCGTCGTCCATACGGCATATTATATGTTTCTAACATATTATGTAACATGTCACTGAACTTATACGTTGGGATTTATCCTTCGACGCTCTACTCAACTGGCATAAATCATTTCAGAATAAAACGTCTGTCAGCAGAGGTGAAAAATGTAGTTGTTCTGATTGGCTTGTTGCCTGTAAATCTGAATGTTCTAATAATAAGTATGCATAATAAATATATTTGCTGTCTATATTACATATATTCTTTCTATCGAAACTAGAATATTTTTCAAGCTCGTAAAGGTAGTTTTACGTTACCATATATTCGGTTCACCAGGAAAATATGGTTGGTGACGACTAAGTCAACAGGGGCCCACTCAAATAACCGTTACATACAAATTTTGTATAAGATTGCAGTACATATGTTTTACGTTACCACACTTTTATATTTGTGTTAGTTCCCTCATAGATCACCGTATGTATCTGGTAAACACGGAGTCATCGCAATAACTCGTGAAGAAAACACAAAGTTTTAAATTCTATGTAATCTACAATCCACAGTGAGGTCGATGTCATTGATATTAGCCCCCAAAATCAAAGTTTCAAATACTCTCAGTTAGTCGAAATGTGTTTATTACGTTTGATGTTTAGAGATTATTAAAGGCTAACTGTTATATAGCTTATGCTCGTGTTTTAGATACGTATTAAATAATCAAGTTTAAAAAATCAACTCCGTCTTGCATTGAAACGGGTTTGCATAGAATCTTTACCTATGTTATGATGACACCATCTGTAGCGCCCTTTGCAACAGTAAACATATAGAGTTGAAACTATATTTGTGACGCGTAAACTCTTATTAAAACGGAGTTTCCAGGAATGAGCTCATAATTGCCTGAATTTCAGCAAAATGTTATGAATTGAAAATAACCTGTTCATGACGTAATTCCAAAGTAGAAACAGAAAGTTAAAGTTTTTACAATGTTTACTACATCGATATATTATTGAATTGTTATTGACTATCACCACACCCCAAAGACGTTGTTTGGCTTGGATTCTGCTGCTTCTCACAACCCTAGTAAGGTTTCATATATATCCGCCTGTATATAATTACAGGGAATCATTATAGTGCTTAATATTATTCTTTTATGTTTTACATGCTTAAATGCACTTGGAATAAAAAATATACAGATGCTTTTGATGTATACATTTACCCATAAACGCTGTAGGGGAAATGTTTATCTCAAAGAAAAGGACAAACAAATTAATACTGTAACTCATAAGTTTCTATGAGTCTGAGCTGAGCTTTCAGCAGGTAATATTTATTATTAAAGTTTTTCGTGCACATCTCGGTAGTAGACAATTACAGTGATCCACGTTAGTATTAAATATGTAGTTCATAAGAAATCAGAAACACGAAGTTATTACATTCAAGGAAAATACGCTGGAACGGATTTTTAATGGTACACTTGTCATTAAAGAGTTTGGCTAAAATTAGGAGAAAGTTGAAGTACAATAGCAATAATTTATACGTCGCTACTATGATAATAAATGCGTAGTTCTAAAGTAGCCAATAAAATTCTTGTACAAAGAGGTTATCTTTCCGATTGGTATTCGAGACAGACATGACAAAACAACTTTTTTGTTTTTAAATATTTTTAAAAAATTCTAATTACACAATCGCTAACCGTTATACTTTACAATTTTAATGAAAGCTGTACGATTCCGTTTCACGGTGTCTCGGCCACTGCCATTATTCCTACCGCTTGCTGCGACATGCGGAAGACTGCTCATGTAAATAGTTGCCGCCAAAATATTTCATCAATGTAAGCTCTCGACCATGTCACGACTTCATCCGTCTGCTAATTTAACCATTTTAACAACTTCAAAATATTTCTCATACTTTATTCTGTTATAAAAAGTCTGCGGGTTGGAAGATTATTTGGAAATGGAGAGAAGGTGTGAGCGAAAAGAATAGAAACCTTTTATCGCCACCACTCCAACTCTAACCATACAATTTGCCCTGTGGAAAGAAGAGGAAAGTTTCTAGAGTGGTGGTGTTTGTTCATCCGTTTCTAAATACGTGCTTGCATACTTTTAGCTGCCGTAGTTGTTGTTACGAGTTAGAGAGTTGTCGTCTACCCTGACTTCAACCCTGAAAAGGAAAGTCTCACGACTCTACCTACTTACAAATATGTACATAAGGGTCATAGGCAAATGGACTTTTTATCTAGTAGAAGTCGCTTCCTCGAATGGTTAATGCTGAAACTAAGGTTAAAATATTCCCTCCTCACTTCATAGGTTTCTACGGTTGTACTTTTAGTTTCCAATATATTTTGTCTAAAGAGAACTAAGAAATAAAGGAAAGAAACAGATTCATTCTCACAAAGTCAAAACTTATGACCCGGTTGTGTTTAAGGAGGTCTGTATTTTGAAGTTCTTAATTGGATCATTTTGGAAAATTGGAAGGGGTAGTTTTTAGCGTAAACTAAACCTTGTCCCGTTGCCTTATTATTAACTGCAGAAGGATGTAGTTTTGGCGACTTCACCTTGTTTGACGGTCTGCCGGTGGACAAGAAATCTCTAGAAGTTCTAATTCAATTGAGTTCTCCTACGTTAACGTAAACGTCAATTTTGTTTGTATCTAGAGGGGTTGCTCCAAACCGGAATATATAGAGGTTGTTAATTGGAACGCATTGTATGATATTTCAGTCGTATGAAACAAGGTGATTCGTATTTCACGCATTGCACACGGTTTCGGTAGTTCTATTTCCCACCGTGTTACACGGATATAGTTTTTATTGGGATTTACCAAGTTTACGTAGATTAAGTGATTAATTAAAAATTCTAACATGTCTATGTATGAATACCTCTACCGTATACAACTGGAGACGTGTTCCATTATTAAACGTAGTAGACAGGTTAATTCGCTAACCATTCTGCTGTAATCCGATTTTTTCCTACGATTTCGTTGAATAACCCATGTCAAATTGTCTTTTATCAAACAACAGCTCATGTGCGACCTCCCATTATTTTACTACATCGTCGAATCAATATTGTTAATCATTTTCAGTAACTGCTTGTTCATAGCAACTTTGATACACAACTTTCTCTTTTCTTTCTATTTTGATTACACACACTGCTACAATTTTTCGTTTTACAAGTTAATAATGGTAGCAAGCAGTCGCGTTAAGTACCGATGCCATTAGACAGCACATGGTTATTAAGCACACGTAATACAAATTTCTTTACATTTTAAGCTTTTTCTCTCGAAATACCATACAGCTCTGTTACTGTTGACTTAACCTCATTTATCAGGACGACACTTATCTTAATTGGGTACCGCCACAGTGCAATCAGTTTAAGGGTGCTCCTGTGTTTCCATTAATCATTAAAGTTCAAAATCCTTGAGGTTTCATAAAAAACGTTATTTTAACTCGTTACTTTGAAATGAAATCTAATAGGTAATGTCAATCATGTTAGTACTAGAAACACAATTACTACAACAAGGAGCACTCAAACAAACACAGTAAGAAATTTGCAATATTGGCCGCTTTTATGTATGTACAAGTTTAATTTATTCTTACAAAGAGAATCCTTATTAAAGCACAAGAGAATGGGCAAGGATTACTTCCAAGGTTAATAGAGAGTATCTGGTTGTCAAGTATTCATATATTTTTGGTATCCTGTTTATGAACGGTTTCTTCATCTTACTTGTAAGTATTTGCGTCATGTTGAAGCAAGACGTTATGCACATGGTATGCTGTAATTTTAAAGGGGTTCATCAAAAGCTTTATAGGAAGTATAATTTAACAAAATAGCATGAAATGCTGTATAGTAAATTGCATTTGCAGTTATATAAAGCAAAAACTGTATACTTTATACTACTAGACAATTAGTAATTACGATAGATCGTGTGCATAAAAATACGACACTAAACAATACATCGTAAAATATCACACAGACACAATGAAAACATGATAATGTGAGAGTTACAAACTGAAACCCCAATAAACATGTACTTCTATCCTGACAAGTTCACTGATTAAACTGACTTTTTCTGGCTGAGGAGTTGATGAAAGCTTTGTTTCGTGTAACTCTTATGTAAAAAGGAAAGATAGCCAATGTAAAATTCAAAGACCTAGTACATGCATCGGTCATCGGTCTATTTCCCTCAGAGTCATATTTTCTTTCACAAAACAAACAAGTGAATTTACCAACATATTATATTGTGTGAAAACGGACATCGAAATGTCAATTCTTTTCATTGTGCCGCCTTCATAATTACAGACGTGATGAATTCTAGTTTTAATTGGTCAAAATATACATTTTAAGAATTGGCAAATATGTAGTATAATTATAGAGTATCTTTTAACTTTTCGCATTTAATAACTATCGAAAGCTTCTAAAGCTGAATAAAATACTTTATGCAGGTACGCCGTAAAGTATGTTTGTCTATCTCTATCTGCCTATATAAGAGCTGACTAATTTAAGGGATTTTGCTTAAACTCGGTCACGGCCAAGGGAACGTGCATAATTGAATTTCAGAAATAATGCCAAGTATGGCTGGAGGTATGGAAATTGAGAAATCTCCACGCTTCTATATGGTCAAAAAATCTTTTTGTGCATATTGACACAGGAGAGCTGTATGTGTTTTTGTGCCTTTTCCAACAGTTTGATTTTAGTATAAGGTCCAATGTATCAATTTTCCAAATACGTAATTTATGAACGTAGCGAAATCATACCTCTGCTGCGTTGTATTACATAGAAAGGTGATATTAAATTTAAAGGACATTCCGAATAAATATATGTATTATAAAATTGCATAAACATGATCACACGTTGAATTAATTTTTATTTCCATGTCTTGTAACCTAGCACATCTGCGGCACTGCTACTCCTTGGTGAGAAAAGTTTGTGCCCCAAAATTTTGCCTGCTCAGCGTGCTACAAGGAAAATATTTTTCTTGTGGAATTAACTGATTTTAAAGGAATTTTTCAGCTTTCTTAGTTGCTTGTAAGTTATTAGAACCAGTTTGACAATCAAAAGGAAGTCTATATGGTCATGAACAAGCAGTGCTCTACTCATTTATATTTAAAAAAATCTTCATAAGGTTGCCTGAAACTGTTTTTTCTACTTTGAGCTCTTTCTTCATTCGTACGCATAGATATGCATGACTTTACATGAGCATGCTATAACCATAGTAATAAAAACTATTCTCCAACTCTTCAGTCCTTTAAACCGATTCACCACACAGTAAGCTCATAAAACCAACAGTGAATTTGCCAATGGAAAGCTGAAATTCACATGTATAAAAATTAATGAAAATTGCGATGAGCGTAATACCTTTCAGCTTTTCCTAGTATTTTCTCATTATTCCTTTCATGCATGCCTTTTATGATTAGTGAGTAAATATTAGTTCATAGTACTAGTAAATTATGAAATGGGCAAGATTAAAAGATTAAAGGACTAGTTAACGAGAGTCGAATCATGTAAAAATCCCACGCGAAGTATATATCCAACTATAGCCCACGTAACACAATTATCATTCAGCATTAGCTGCCTATAAAATGTTTTGCACGGCTTACTGCGGATCTGTGTAGTCGCCAATGCCAGCATTTTAATTGGAAGCAGTGTGGTGATGAAAGGTTTGGAAAAAGGGAGAGTTAAAAATAAATTAAGCAATTTGCTTTCGAAATGTGTTTCATCACAAAAATGGTTCCATGCTGAGTGTACTGTGGAGTGGAACGGGTGTTGGTCAATTTCTTTGTGATCTAGGGCTGACTGTTCAACAATTGATGATTTCTAACTGTACTTTTATCATTTTACTGGTTATGATATCCCAGAATCAATGACGTCAAGTGTTCTTCGAAACAACATATACGTATGCATATATAGTATGGTATGACAAGCTACGTTATTCAGCTCCTACGCTATTGTATTTTGAAATGGGTGTACTTTCGAATTTTTGATCCTTTGAAGTACATATAGTAACAATGTACGACATAAAAACGGGCAAAAATGTGTGAATACGCAGTTACAATCAGGGATGGATTTCCATTTTCCATATTTTTTCACCTCTGAAATGGTGGAATGGAAAATGGAAAATAACGGAAATTCCATTATTTGCCACTATGCCTTTATATGCCACTGCCATCCCTGGTTACAATAGCAATTTCAATTCCCACTAATCCATCCCGTTTGGATAATAACTTAATAATAATAATAAGCATGAAAGTTTTGTAAATAAAACTTGTAACACCGAAAATAATGTCTTCTATTTAAAAGAATGATAGTTAGTGATAGTGATGCTGTTTTATGTGAATTTACGTTTACATACGTAATATAATATATACTCCTTCAAATGCAAACTATAATTATTATCTGTGTGTAAATTTAAATATTCGTGTGTTTACTGCCGTAATTAAACGAACGAATCAAGTGATTTTCACCCTAACGTTGAACGTAAAATGGCAATGCTGCAATGGAATATAAAATTGGAAATTGTTTTAACATTATGGCATGGAGATTGAATAATAATAATAGTAATTTTTATTGATGCAATGGATTCCATCAAGGAAGTTGCATATTCCATCAAAAGAAAGAAAGCATAATTGCGCAAGTTGATCCATCGTTAAAAAAGTAACAATCGGACAGGATAATGTTGGTTTGGAAAAGAAATGTCACTATAACTGCAAAAACTGCAGCAATTTCAAAGCATGACTTCAGACTACTGTAGTTCAATAGTCGAAATGTTGATGTAGACACCGTGCTACTTTTATCTAGCGCTATAATCTATAATCAACCCCTATACGTTGTCAATCTGGACAATGATTGAGAAATTTATTCAGATATGCAGAGTAAATAGTTGCCCCAACACTCTAAAAGTGGAAAAACCCTTTTCAGAACGAAAACCCCTTTTAGCCTCACCATGCAGTATGTATGAGCTCCTGTTTTGTTGACAATCATCACATCAAAACGGGAAAAGAGGTTCAACAAACCTCGTTGTTTATTGACCAAGCGTAACGTAACGGAGGCGAACTATAAACCAAAAATGTATTACATAATAAAGAAGTTAAAGAAAATTACTGTAATGATAACCCTTCCAATAAAGAGTTCTGAATCTTCGGTCGCCAAAATATACCTACTTATGTAACAACGTAGAAAAGCTCGTCAATCCGCCCACAAAGGAAAATCCCAAATTTCCTATCTCCTCCACTTTTTTAAACAAAAATTCAAGATTACGACATGCATCACTGATTTGGTTTAATCCAGTGCAAATATAAAATTGCTTTCGCTGCAACGATTACATATGTATGTATGTATGTATGTGACGGCACCGCAGAGCGAAGCACGACAATGCTGCTGCAAAGGTGAAAGGGAAGAACAGCTGTATAATAATTTTCGCAAAAAATATCTTTTTACGAGCGAACCAGGCAGAAAGAACGCCCTACATGCACACAAATAACAATATATTGTAAATAAATACGATATACTCCTTTGGAAATAATCCCAACCTCACTGAGTCATCCCTGTTATTCCTATTTCATCGTCACCGTCTTCCTGACGCACACAACTAATAAGTAAACCAGGTACATTTTCTAACATTAATGCCATATTTCAGTAAAAATGCCACAATCTGTTTTACTCAAATATATACGATTTTGGCCACAAATACACAGAACCAGTCAGTCACGTAGAAAAGAGAAAATTGTGTAAATCATTATGTAGGAATTCTCCTCCTTTCTCCCTTTTACTTGTAAAACAACGGTTTTTCTCTGCTGCTCCTCTTCCCTCAACCTACTCTTTTTCTGTCTGTCTCTCTCTTACTCATTCTGGTAAATTTTGTTTCCTTTTCTCCACACTTGGTGGTGGCGTGGTGGCATTATTATTACCACTATTGCACCACCGCTTCCACTACATTCATCGTTTTTTTGTGTTCCACTGTTGCTTCCCACAGCCACACCGACACACTCCCTGTAAGAGATATACAGAGGAGCCGTTGTACTATGACAGTGTTGAGTTCTCCCTTTCTTGCTTTTCCGCTGTGCCTTGTTCTTCACTCTCACACACGTCGTCAATTTCTCTCGTCTTTTTCTTTACACACACATACGCGCCACCGAATGGGTATATAAAATAGCGAGGAGAAAGCTGCAGGCCCACTATTCCGACATTGACTACTGAGCTAGAAGGTTTAGATAAAAGCGCAACACTGAAACAAGTCAACAAGCACTGTACACAGCACCTGCTTCCAGAGAACGGGAATAAAGAAGAGAAACGTTAGAGAGGAAAGAGGAAGCCAATTGTAGAAGCCTGTAGAAAAGGATAACACAACAGAAGGGAGAAAAGTTTCTTTCAACCCTTTTCTCTCTTTTTCCTTGTCACTGATCCTGTATTTCTGGATCATTCGCAATCTTTCTTTGAGCAGCAAGCCAGATAAATTTGGTGCTGCTATTAAGTAGAAATAAAAAAATCCTATTTTTCTCAATACGTTTGGCAAAACTTAGCAATCGGTTGAGGAGCAATACGAGATTCTAAAGAGTAAACGAGTCTAGTACGATTTAAAAACAGAAGAAAATTTGATTTGAATTGTCAAAACGGTGGTCGCAGGCAAAAAATAATAATTTCACTGTTGCTGTAAATTTTCCTATATATCAGATAGCTTTTATATAAGTAAAAAGTAGGCATAAACACATTTAAACTCATTACCGGTGCCAACTAAAAGTCAATTTAGTTCAACACTCACGAGGAAGTCACAAAAGGACTTTTCTCCAGACGTTTTTTCATTATTCGTACAAAAAGACGCGTCGTGGACATCCATTGACTGGATAACTGCACCCGAATCCACAACCTGGAGGCTGTACCCGTTCCCAAAATATCTCTCAACACCTGTTGACTTCAAACCAGGTAAGATTTCAATTGTTGTCTATATTTGTGATTAGTTTATTAGTTTTTGGATGCTTTCTGTGAAAACGTTACGCACAATCGTGGCGGGCAGTAATGCTTTCTCCTGAACGAAAATCGAACTGCATAAACTTACTTCTGCATAAAATTCATGGCTGGCTGGCTGGCAATACACCATAAACAGTACCAATAAAACTACTCGGCAAAAAATAAAGTAAAAAAGGCTTCTGTTTGGGTGGTGGGAATGTACACAACTGTGCTAATTACCCACTATTCCATAAATTGTCTCACGAAATATCATGTCTGTAATGTGGTTGAAAAAAAAACAATACACAGGAAAAAGGTGCTATATGATTTCCCATGCTTATATCCGTCTTACTTTCACGACTATTTTGAACAAACTTCCATTAATCATTCCATTCGTCATACATCATTTCAGAACACCACAATTTGTTTTCTCTGGAAGTGAGTAATAATAAAAAGGTCGCTAGAATTGAGTCACCCCATGCGTGATGCGGTAGCTTGCTGAATGTTCGTCTAGTATGGTGTTCCTCCTTTTATCGGGAAAGAAACCATAGCATTAACTCCTTTTTATTCATTCAGTCTTTCATTGTTATTCCAAAAGCAAAAAGGAAAAGTTTATTGTGTAACACAGATCGATATAAGCTGAAACTATCGATGTCATTATGTCGCCATTTGGGAAATTGAAAAGTGGTCGCAAGTAATTATCCTTTGTCAGAATAATTGAAACTTAAAATTTTCCTCAAACAATTTCATCGATTGACGAACTCAACAAGCGAAATATAAATGAAATAACGGGGAAAGTTATTAAGTACCGACTTTTACTAGTAGTAAAAGACAAAATGGCAACTGGTAACATAATCTTGCATAATCACTAAAATAAACTAGAAGTCCAGTCTGTAAATTGAAGGTAGATACAGCAATAAGGTTACAATTATTGTTTCTTCCCCAGAGACAGTTGTCTGTGTGTTTGATTATTTAAAACCAGTAGCTGTACAACAATCAACATAAAAGACGCCATAAATAATACGTTTGTGGCAGGCAGCTATTATTAGACTACACAAGAATAAAAATCCACTTTATTGGTAATCGCTCAGGATTGACAATTTTTTTTACTTTAAATCGTTTTCTGTCAAATGATCCCTAAAAATCCTACCACGAGCTGTTTTCATCATTGCTGTTTTTCCGGAAGATTTTTACTCTGTGTAAGGTACTTTGAAGGCGGTGGTAGTGGCAACGCCAACCTTGCTTCTCCTGTTACTTCTTGCTTACAACGTATGCTACAATGTAATAAATCAGGGGGTGTGAAAGTGAATGACCGGCATCTTTTTACTACCATATATTTTTCATTCTGTATTACACTATTGATAATAAAATTTAGGAGAAAAGGTGGTAGACGTGCCAGTAGCGGAGATTATCTGCTGTTGAATAACGGTAAGCGGCTTAGGTACATGCATAATATATTATAGATTGCTCTGCTGTTCCCCATGTAACCCAAGAAGGCGAAAAGCAAGAGAAAGTGGGAGATGACAAAAAGGTGAGACTGCGAGTCAGAGATCAAACAGGGAGCAAGCCAAAATCCAAGGTATTTTGTACGTAGAGCCGATTATTGAATATCGTGGCGTGTGTCGGGGAACGTGATCTTTCAATCGCAATACCCCAACCAACCCACCAACAACCACCACGAGCTTCATCATCATTGGAAGCAGCAGCACTGCCAACTACAAACGCTTTTTTGATTTAATAGTTGGCAGGCATGAAACTTTTCCCATTCTCTTGAGCGTAAGTACATGCGTAGCGTAAAGAATCATTTGGAATCATGTTGCAAATCTCTCTGATAATGATGATACATGTATGTACACATTCGGCACAAAGTAACAATAGAAGCGGTGGTTGAAACAAAAAATCAAATGGAAAGACAAGTAGAAAGAGAAAGTGAGACAGGGAGAGAACGCAAGTAGAGACAAGTGAAAGGAGGAATGAAATTTGGGCTGTCGTCAGTATCGTCAGCTTGTTCACTTGCTCTTTTTTATATTCTTGTTCATTTTGCTCTTCTCTGATCCAATCTCTCTCTTCTTGGTGCATTGCACTGGAAGCAATTAGCTCATCTCATTTCGCTGCTTCCTCTGTCTCTGTCGCTTTCCCTGTGCGCCTTATAGTATGCTCATCTTTTCTTCTGCCTCAATACACATTTTAAGCGGAGACGTATATTATAAAACATTTTATTATCAAACTATATTATACACGCAAAACAATATAAACAGTATTCGACAAACATTACGAACAGACGGCTAAAAACTAATAAATAAGTCACATGGAAAAATTTCTCCGAATGCGAAGGCTGGAAATTAAAAAAGCTACATAGTAAGCAGATGGAAAAGGTTGTTGCAGGTCGCCCCATATTTCTGCTTCTTATTTCCACGGTTTGGGATTTCTTCACTCATATCTTTCAGAACACAACAGTTGGCCTACGAGTATGACCAAAGCACACAGTGACTATGACGCTGTTAGCAATATGTTGACAAGGATACCATTTACTGGCGGCGGAGTAGTAGTAGTTGATAGCACAAAAGAAACACAATTCACTTAATTCATGAAGTATAGTTCGAGTTCAGAGAAAATAAACAAGTCTCTCGAACAAGCAATGGCTAATACTAAACTCGCTGTCCAGCAAATGGAGTGGAATAGCTCGTTGACATTTCCGTCTCCTTCCTGATGGTATGTCGTTTCTTGACAAAGCAAGAAGAAAAAAGTTGTCAAGTGTTACCCGACTTGCTCTTAGTAGTGAATATTTCTCTGTGATTGAGTAGCTGTTAACAAAACGGAGATAATATCAGGTTCGTTAGATAACAATAGAGTAGAGTGTACAATACACAACACATGGAAACTTTTTTCCAGCGAAGCTGGTCTGCTCAGAGCTATTAATATGATGCACAAATCTAACGTAAAATGGGAAATAAAATGGCCGTGCTCAAGTTTCACCTTATATTTACGCTAAATCAGAGCTATTTGTACCTTTTCTGCTATTTCAATAAAATGGGACACACTCACGCAAGGAAATAACAAGTGCTTATTAAACTCATGCCAGATACTACATAATACAGAATGGCGCCGTACAATAAAACTTGTTCGGGTTCTCCATGCGAACGGAAATGCTGCAAATAAAATCAAGAAATATTATGAAATAATGCGAAAAAAGAGAAGCTTGGGGTCTCGCAGGTGAAAGAACGAATGAATCAGGCATCTTAAAATTCAGAGTTGCGCTACTTGTCGCAAAATATTTATTTAATTTGAGTCCTTAAACACTTTTTAATTTATCAGCCTGTTGGCGCAACTGATAAATTGAAGCTTATGCCTCATATGCAGTCTTGGGCAAATCGGCTGTTTTGTCGTACATCGTACATGTCGTACATTTGTAAATTCTTTATCGTATCGTACAGTCGTACCCTCGTACAATCAGAAATTCATCATCGTATCGTACATTCGTACAATCGTATAA